>ML685883.1:2357417-2379522 GCA_007922175.1 Pelusios castaneus
GGATGTTAGGATGCAGTGCCAATCAGCCCCAAATTCCCTTGGGAGATGATGTTATGTGTTGTTGAAATTCTGAGATACGTAGTAGTAGGTGAAGTATTCATAGGAAAACCAGATTTCTTGCTCTCCCAAAGCACAGAGGAATTCCCCAAAGAAACAAGAGCCAGGAAGTCTGTATGAGTGTCACACACTTGAGAGCAGCCTGGAGTGACCCCGAGTGACAAGCTACGAGACAATTTTGCTATAAATATTTTCCTATTGGGTAAATATCTTGCTTGGTAACTTTTACAGCAATACTAGTTTGACTATTTTCTCTCTCAGAAATCCAGCCAAAAATGTAATTTTACAATTTGCTGCCAGTGATGCTATATCTCTGCCAATATTGCCTAGTAAATACACATGCCTGTTTCCATGATTTGTAACACTCAGTTCTGTTTTGTAATTAAGCACTCTGAAGAAGGTATTACTTTTTTAGGATACTGTCCTTAGGTGGTTTCAATATTATGTTTTACCACTAACTGTAACAGGCTAATGCTCAAAATGCATTACTTGTCATGTTTGTTTAACAATCATCTGCTATTTATAAAAATTTTATAATAGTCTGCTCTACTCTTGTAGTTTGAGATGAAGGTTATATTTTAAAAGCTTTTTTCAGTAACTAACTTGCTTATATTACATGAATCTCTGAAAATGTGAAATGAAAAACGATGGCAATTACTTATCTGTCTTCACAGATCATGCCAGATCATCCATTACCAAAGCTAATACATTGTGAGTTTACTTTATGTGCAATTATCCATATTCAACTCTGGGTTCACTGAATGGTACATCTAACTGGTGAATGATTCACAAAATGGAAACAGAGTTACTTCTTCCTGCAAATTCAACATGATAAAAAGGTAATACTTCAACATTATCTGAGTGTTGCGACATATTTAAAAATGAAAAGTGCCAGTATGCACTAATTTTTTTTAAAAATGTCATTCCTAGAGGATAGTGTCTATCATCAGATGGACTGATCCAAGTAAATTTGTATTCACCAAGAAAAGATCTCAGCACAGTTATCTTTAATTTTCAAATATTTTAAATAAAATCTGCTTCATCGATCCACTTAAGGTAGAATGAGTGAAGATATGGAACTGAGTACAGATGAGGAAAATCTGAAGAGTTTCAAGAGAGACTGAGCTGGTAGGGCACATCCTGCAAGAGGAAAAGCAGCAAGTGACTGGATAGTCAATGCTTAAGTACTCGACCACAAGCCAAACCTAGTTCTGTGGCAAGGTCTCTGGAACCTGCAGTATTCTGACTGAAATACTGTGGCAGTTCAGACAAATTTTAAAAATTGAGTTTTAATTACTTAAACGTACAAATGAATAAAAATCAGTAGAGTTGCCCCAGATATTGTTTAAATACGGGGGAGGAGGTAGACTTTTGGGATAGTTGGCAATTTTGACAACTAAGGAAGCATAGGATGTAGTTTAGGATTGCGTGATTAGAACACTACTACTAAAATGATCAGCAAGGAAACAGTTACCCAGGTTGATGAGATTTATTTTAGAATCTTTGGCTTTTCAAAGTTTCAAACAAATATGTGGCAGAGTATTGTTCTTAGACCTATGTTTCATTGCACTGATATATATTCTGGTCACAATTTGAACAGAAATGAGGGTTACTCACCCTTGTGCAGTAGCCAAGGTTCTTCGAGATGTGTCCCCCCATGCTGCTCCAGTTCAGGTGCATCGGCGCACCCCGCACCTTTGATCGGAGACTTGTCAGCAGTGCCCGTGGGGGTTACAGGGAGTATGTGCGCCGCGGGAACGCGCAGCAGCCTTTGCACCGTTTATAACGTGTGCGACCCCCCCTCCGTCCAGTCCCTTCTCTACCACAGAGTAATTAAAGTAACACTAATCAGTTATACTCCGAAGTAGAGGGGAGGAGGGTGGGTAATGAAGTAGCATGGGGACACACATCTTGAAGAACCTTGGCTACTGCACAAGGGTGAGTAACCCTCACTTCTTCGAGTAGTGTCCCTGTGTGCTCCACTTCAGGTGACTACCAAGAAGTTCCCTCAATTGGAGGGGGGAACTTCAGACCTTCTACTGTCTACGGATCTTAGCACTGCTAGTCCGACCGAGGTATTGGAGTTGGTCTGTTGCTCTGTGGCATAATGTTTTATAAAGGTGTTCGCTGAAGCCTATGTAGCGGCCTTGCAAATGTCTGATATCGGTACATTGTTCAGAAAGGCTGTGGATGTGGCCATGGACCTGGTGGAATGTGTCCTAATGGTTTTGGGTCGTTCCAATCCACATTGGACGCATGAGGTATGGATGCATGTAGAGATCCACTTGGATAGTCTCTGTTTAGAGATAGGGTCCCCTTTTGATCGTTCAGTAACGGAAACGAAAAGTTTAGGTGTCTTTCTAAACGACTGGGTTCTGTCCAAGTAAAAAGCAAGAGCACGTCTCATGTTGAGCATGTGTAAGATGGCGTGTTGTGTGCTGGCATGTGGCTTTGGAAAAAAAGATGGGAAGATGTATTGTCTGGTTGATGTGGAAGGAAGATGTTATCTTAGGGAGAAATTTAGGATGTCGCCGTAGGGAAACTTTATCCTTATAAAAGATCGTGTACGGTGGGTGTGCCATAAGGGCCGCAAGTTCACTGACACATCTCACTGAAGTTATTGTGACCAGGAAAGCCACTTTCATGGACATGTGAAGCAGGGAACACGTTGCCAGGGGCTCAAATGGCAGTTTTGTAATTGTTTTGAGAACCATGGTGAGGTCCCATTGTGGCACCGGGGGTCGAACATATGGGTATATGTATTCTGAATGCCTGTCATAAACCTTTAGACGATTGAGTAAGCATATAGAGATGAGGTTTGTAGGGGCTCGTGGAAAGTAGATATTGCGGCAAGATGTATTTTGACGGCATTAATGGATACGTTTTGTTTCTTTTAACTGAAGCAGGTAGTCGAGAACATCAGGAATTGGGGCTGTCATAGGGTTTGTCTCTCTTTGGTTACACCAAATAGAAAATCTACGCCACTTCTGCAGGTAAGTATACCTTGTCGCAGGCTTTCTGCTGTTCAGAAGGATGTGTCTAACGACTCTGAGCATTGTGATTCTATATCGTTGAACCATCGAGGAACCATGCCATGAGGTGTAGCCTGTTTAAGTGAGTATATAAGGTCCGTCCTTTGTTCTGCGACAGGAGGTTCGGGATTGTTGGAAGGGCGATTGGTGGCTTCTTGGACATCCGTAGAAGGTAAATGTATCATGTGTGTCTCAGCCATGCCGGAGCTATCATTATTAATATGGTCTTGTCCTGTCGTATCTTGCAAATCGTTTTGGAGATCATGGGTATTGTGGGGAAGCATACTGAAGTGTTCGATCCCATTTGAGGAAGAATGTGTCCCCCTGTGAGCCCTCTCCAATTCCTGCCCCAGAGCAGAACCTTTTGCATTTTTTGTTTGCAGGTGTGGCGAAGAGATCCGTTGTAGGATAACCCCAACGTCTGAATATTTGGAGAATGATTTCATCGCTGATCTCCCATTCGTGAGCTTCTTCGAAAATCCTGCTCAAGCTGTCTGTAGTGGTATTGTCCTTGCCAGGTAGGTATGTGGCTGATAATTGTACCTCGTGGGAGATGCACCAATTTCAGTTTTATTGCTTCCACACTACGACTGGGAACGTGCCCCTCCCTGCCAGTTGATATAGCACATGCACGTCATGTTGTCTGTCCATACTTTCATGGTCTTCCCTGCTATGGTTGCATGCATTTCAAACCACACGTAATTGTAGCAGGTTTAGGTGTAGGCATCTCTCCTATGGAGACCACTTGCCTTGAGTTGTTACTACTTGAAGGTGAGCTCCCCAACTGATTGTAGAGGTTTCCATGGTCATAAGGAGAGAGGGGTTCTGGGGGATGAATGGGACACCCTGTAATAGGTTTTCCTGACTTGTCCACCAGGACAGTGTGTCTTTTATGGGTTTTGGGATAGACAGAAGACAACAAAGTGGATGTTTCTGTGGTTTGTAGTTTCTCAAAAACCACATTTGTAGAGGTCGCATGAGTAGTCTGGCATGATGAACCAGATATGTCGTTGCCGCCATGTGCCCCAACATCTGCATATATGTGTGGGCAGTTAGGGTCGGGCAAGTCTGCATGGTGTGCACCATATTTTTTATGGATTCAGATCTTTCCTGTGGAAGATATGGTTTGCCCGTAGCTGTGTATATTCGAGCCTCTATGAAGTGACTCTCCTGTGAGGGGCATAGGAAAGATTTTTTGTAATTTACTGTGAGGCCGAGTGAGTGAAAAAGTTTTTCTGTTATGTTTATCTGTTATGTTTTCTGTTGCACTGCTTGGCACAACCATGCCTTTATTAAACAATCATCTAGATATGGAAAAATTGTGATTCCTGCTTTTCGGAGATGTGCGGTGACCACGGACATCAACTTCGAAAACGCCCCCGAGGCTGTGCATAGGCCAAACAGTAATACTGTGCATTGGTAATGTTTGTCCAGAAATACGAATCGTAAGAACCTCCTGTGTGCAGGATGAATTGCAATATGGAAATATGCATCTTTGAGGTTGAAGAAGCTAACCAATCCCCTTGTTCCAATGCAGGAAGTATGGTGGAAAGTGTAACCATTTTGAACCTCTGAATTTTGACGAACCTGTTCAATCTTCTGAGGTCCAGAATAGGTCTCCAGCCCCCCCGTTTTCTTCTGGGTAAGAAAATATTGGGAATAGAATCCCTTGCCAATGTACTGCGTTGGGACCTGTTCTATCACTCCGATCTGTAGGAGGTTGTATCTCCTCCTACAGAAGGTGTACGTGAGACGGGTCCCTAAAAAGGGATGGGGAAGGGGGAGGTGGGAAGTGGGTTTCAATATGAAAGGGATTATGTATCCACTGTTGATGATTTCTATTACCCACTTGTCCGATGTGATGTTTTTCCATCGGTGGAGGAAAGGGAACAGTCTGTTGTCGAAGAATCGAGGTTTCATGGTGGTAATGTCCTGCTTTGGTATGAGGTGGTCTAACAAACCCTCGACCAATTCTTCAAAACTGTTGTTTCGAAGGAGCCGACTGGGTGTTCGATGGTGATTGGTTGGTTTGTCTGCGCCGTTGCTGTTGTCTGAAGCGAGAATTGTGAAATCTTCTATTTTGTTGGAACTGAGGATATCTATTGTTGTAGTTTTGATATCTATAATTTCTTCTTCCTGTTGTGGGCGTGTAGATGACCAGTGTGCGTAGGGTCGCTCTGGAATCCTTCACTGTATGCATTATTTCATTTGTCTTTTCTCCGAACAGCTTCTTCTTGTCAAATGGCAAGTCTTCAATGGTGGCCTGCTGCTGTTTGGGCAGTTAGGCTGAGTGTAACCAAGATGAGTGGCACATCACTACGGCGGTACCAATGGTCCGTGCTACTGTTTCTGCAACATCTAATGAGGCCTGAAGCACAGTTCTTGCTGTTAACTGTCCCTCCTTTATTGAAGAGTTGAATTGCTGTTTCTTATCTTCTGGAATATAATTAATAAACTCAGAGATTTTTGAATAATTGTCATGATCCTAATTTGACAATATTGCTGTATAGTTCGCCACTCGTAGTTGCAACGTGGCTGAGATGTATACCTTGGAGGTCGAGTTTCTTATCCTGTTTGTCACTTGGCGTTGATTTATTATGGTTTTGTTTTGATCTTTGGCTAGCCGCCTCTATGACGAGGGAATTCGGCTGCGGGTGTGTAAAAAGAAACTCATTGTCCTTTGGAGCAATGAAGTATTTCTTACCAGCCCTCTTGCTTGTTGGTGTGGCAGTAGCTGGTGTTTGCCGTATGTTATTAACTGGTTCCATTACTCCTTCATCCATTGGTAGGGCAATTTTTGTAGACATGCAGGACTGCAGTATCCTATACAGCTTATTGGTCATTGAGGTCTCTTGTAAGGACATGTCCATGCTGTCAGCCACTCTTTTAAATAGTTCTTGAAATTGCTTGGTGTCATCAGCGTTTGAATATGAAGCCACTACAGTCGTTTCGTTTGGAGTAGCTGATGTGGACCCTTGTGCTATCGATTGTGGTTGAGGCATCACTGAAAGAGAAGATTGTTGTTCCGGCATTACTGACATGGAAGGCTGCTGGGGAACAGGCACTTGGGATGTTGAGGGGATACCTTGTGGTGCCCTGTATTGTGCCCAGCCTCCCCACCCCACCCAGGGTATACCATATGGTACATTTGTGTACCAGGGAGCAGGGAGCCATGCGTATCCAGCGTTAGGAATTTGAGAGGATGTTTGCAAGCACGGTTTTGCAGGTTCAGTCTCTGGAGTTGGAGACCTAGTATTTTCAGAACTCACATCTCCATCTGAGGAGAAAGATGTAGAGTTGAACTGTCCAGGTGAGGAGTCAACTCCGTATAGTGGTAAATAGGGGAAAAAGCGTCTGATAATTCTTCTCCCTGTTGACAATATGTCCTTTCTTTGTGCTTCCTGGGAGCTATTTGTGAAGCCTGCGCTTCCTCTAGTGTGTTTAAGTGAGGCTGCGGCACCTGAGATTCATGCGGTGCTGAGATCGTTGCCGGCTGTGGTGCTGTGGTGCAGGACAGCATCATCGGGGCCGGTGAGGGGAGAGCAGGCGCCAATATAGGCATTGTTAAAGGAGTGGTGATCGGCACCAGAGGCACAGTGGGTGCCGGAGTCACCGTTGCTGTGGCTGTTATGGCCATTGTCTGTGCTGTGCTGGCTGTTACTGAGGATGCCTGTGCCGGTTGGAGCTCTTTGTATTTGCCTCTGCGGCTCCCCAAACTTTGAGGGCAGTCCCCCTTTTTCGCGATATATGTACCAGAGGATCTTGTTGCCTCATAGGTACTAGCTCCTTTGTGGCTGATTTTTGTCTTTTTTGCAGCCACCGGTGACGAGGCAGAAGAGTGCCTTTTCTGCGGTCTCTCAGGAGTATGTGGAGATGGCCAGGGACCGAGGCAGGTCTCAACGAACCCTCCGTAAGGAGGAGTTTCAGCCTCATATCTCTGTCTCTCCTCACTCTTGATTTCAAATTCTTACAACGTGGCACTTATGAGGGAGATGTCCTTCGTCCACGCAACGAATGCATTGTTCATGCCCGTCTGAGGCGGGCATAGTGTCTTAACAAGAGACGCATCGTTTTAAGCCCGAAGAGCTCAGCATGTTCACTCTCCGTTTTTGTTTTTTAGGCAGAGGGTAAGTATTAGGAAGGAGTCTAACTAAAAAAAACAAAAACAAACACAAAAAACCAGAGGTAAACTAACTAGAGTGACAGTTAAGGAAAAGAGCACTGGCTAGTCAGAGCTGCTGAGGACTCCGTCTCGGATCGGAGG
This sequence comes from Pelusios castaneus, assembly GCA_007922175.1. NCBI lineage: Eukaryota > Metazoa > Chordata > Testudines > Pelomedusidae > Pelusios > Pelusios castaneus. Next base: position 2,364,771 of record ML685883.1, read on the forward strand.
TGGTTAAGAAGGAACTGGATGGCGGGGGGGTTGTCCCACGTTATAAACAGCGTGAAGGCTGCCGCGAGCTCCCTGCGGCGTGCCCCCACCCCACGCAGGCACTGCTGACAAAGGTGTGGGGTGATTAAAGGTGTGGGGTGCACCAATGCACCTGAAGTGGAGCACATGGGGACACTACTCGAAGAAGAATTTGCCATTATATGAAGCAGATAGTTAACAAAAAAAGTATCGATTCCCTGAGCTGTTGTCGTGGGTCAGCCCAATTTAATTCCTGTTAAAAACTACATTTCAGGAAATTGTATGGGGAATAAGAAATAAAAAGAAATTTTATGGGGAATAACAAGGTTTGAAAGACTGAACTATTATTGCATTATACGTGTGGCTCAATGTCCTGAATCAACAAAGAGCTGCTACATCATTGTATTGATTTTAATTCTTGGATATGCATGTATATTGTTAGTAGTTTCTTAAAGATGTTTACATCTATGTTGTTAAAGGTTAGCAAGGTAAATGAACTGTTTTCCTATCTAACAAGGAGTCTTGTGCACTTTTAAAGACTAACAAATCTATTTAAATTTCTTAAATAAATAAATAAAAATTTGTTAGTCTTTAAAAGTGCCACTATTTGAAGAGGTCAAAAGGGAACATTAACATCTAGATCAGGTGTGTCAAACTCACTTCCTATGGTGGGCCAGATTTGACTTAAATGTACTTCAAGTGGGCCATACATACCATAAATTAAAATACTACACCACTCTCACTGCATCACAGAGCGCTGTGTATGCAAAACCCTGCTCTGCAATACCGCTCTCTTTGTTAGGGAGAGATTGTGGTCCCACGGAGCACAGTCTCGCATGTCCAGAGCTCCATGATGTTGTGAGATCTGACACTTACAGCATTGTGGAACGCTGGGTATGAGACACACCACACCACACCCACACCCTCTTTCTCTCTCTTTGTTAGGGAGAGTGTGTGGTTCTGCAGTGCGCAGTCCCAGGCTGATTGGAAGAGGTTAACGGGCAGCATTTGGCCCGTAGGCCACATGTTTGACACCCCTGAAATTTCTAGATGAACCTTTGATGTACCAATGTAAACTGTCTATTAATGGTGCTAATGCAGCTATTACTTATGGTACCCGAGAGGTGAAGGTTTTACTTCAAAAGACAATATACCTTACTAGTCTCCATGCAAGAAAGTATCTGTGAACTGTCATCAAAGCCCACCTGAGGAAATTACCTGTAAATGCCCACCTTGCTACAGCTATAAAAGGAAGTTTGGAGCATAATCCTTTTATCTCACATCTGTCCAAGATTCTCAGGGAAAGTTTGGGACCCAGGATTGAGACCCCAGATTGGCTTGGAATCACCCTGCTAATTCTCATGGGAGAATTACAGCAAACTCTATACATTAACTATTTTTTCTACTTTCCTTTGTACTGGAGTTCTAAAAACTGAAGCTGTGTACAAAGGACTTCAACCCATCCAGGTACTGGATGTGTGCCTAAGGGACTATACAAACCTGCAAACTCCAAATTCTACTGGAAACCTGATGTATATGGACTTTCAAATCATCGTATGTATGTGATTACTTTAACCCTTCAACAGTTCTCTCATAGTTTGTTTCTTTACTTGTATAATAAACCTTTAGTTTTACTTTCTAAAGGATTAGCAGGCAGCGTGATATTTTGGCGTAAAATCCAAACTTATATTGTTCTGGCAATGTGGCTGGCCCTTTGGGGTCAGAACAACTTTTTTTCATAAAGAGCTTGGAGTTTTAAATAACTTATCTCTGTACTAGACCCAGTGGTTGTTTGGGAACCAGTGGATGAAATAGAGTAAAGGTGGCTGGGGATATTTTGTTGTGGTTCTTGATAACCAACGTAGGGAATCAGAAGCATAGTCTGTGACTGGCTGGGGAAAATTTAGCTTCAGGTAACCCATCAGTACAGGGAGAATCTACTCTATTTTTGCAGCTTGCCCTGATATATGCATTTTCATGTAGTTATCCCAGGAAGCCCGGGTCACAAGTTGCGTCTTTACTGATGAAAAGGAAGTTACTTACCTTATTATAACTGGAGTTCTTTGAGATTTGTGATCCTTATGTGTATTCCACTGTGTGCATGGAATTCCAATTACAATAAGTTATGCATCTTCCCTTTCTTCTTCATGTGCTGGTTTCTGTATGTATAACACGATGAGTGACCAGGAAGAAGAATTCAGAGAGGAGGAGGAAGCAAGGATACAGGCAGCAAACCTACTTGCCCAACTGCTGTCCCAAAGAATGTATTAGCAGAGGAATCCTGAAGCAAGGCAGAATGTCTTGTGAACGTGTGGACTGAGTTCCATGTAGCCACTTTGCAAATATGAAGCAGGGGCACCTCTTAGTACGATACTACTGTGCCCTTGTAGAGTGAGCCTTAATCCCAAGCAGGGGAGGAAGTTGTGCTCATAGAGTAGGATACAGCCAGAGGTCCACTTAGAACTTCTTATATTTGTTTTGCTATGGCAATGAAAAGTATAGGTCAGTGGTTTTCAAGCTTCTTTTCCTTGGGACCCAGTTGAAAAAAATCACTTACCCCACGACCCCACAATTACATCTTTGGGCCCTGCATTCTTTTAGCAGTGACAGCAGGGGGCACCATGACCCAGTGCTTGAGGGTCTGCAACCCACTACTGGATCCCAACCCTAAGTTTGAAAACCACTAGTCTAAGTGACTTTCTGATCTGTTTCATTCTCTGCAAGTAAAATACCGATGCTCATCTTTTATTGACAGAATGAAGCCTCCGCTCCTCGCTAGAAGAGTACATATAAATGGATTGACTGATTATTTGAAATTCCTAAGCTATTTTAGGAATGAATTTCTGGGATAGTCATGGCAAGACCGTATCCTTATGAAATACAGGGCATGTCTACACTACATATAGTTGCTGCAGTAATTACATCACTTGTGTCTATACTTCACTCCTTGTGTCAGTGGTGTGTCCCCTCACCAGGAGTGGTTGTACTGATTGTATTGTCAGTATGGGGTATTGCGAGATGGCTTCTGAAAGCCAGTCAGTCAAAGTAAGTAATAGTGTGTCAATGTTGACCTAACTACGGTGCCTCTCATGGAGGTGGAGTTATTAAGTCAGCATAAGGATGCAGTTACACTGGCCTGAGCAAAATTTTATGGAGACACTTGCAAAGTTAGGTCAGCATATGCTGCCTTACATCTTCCTAACCCTGTAGTGTAGCCCAGGCCATAGCATATGGATAATTGGCAATTAGTAGTCCAAATTCACCTACCATTTTGGCAGAGGTGATAGCAACAAGGAAGGTAACCTAGAAAGACATAGAACATGTAACGAGCAGTTTGAAGGATGGCTTAATAAGTATGGAGATCACTAAATTAAAATTCCAGTGAGGGGCTAGTTTCTTTACTGGCAGAAAGGTTTTGATCAACCCCTTCAAAAAAACAACTGTTATTGCATGGGTGAAAACTGAGTAACCATCTACTGGAGGGTGTAACACATTAATTGTCACCAGATAAACCAGTAGCAAGCTAAGGAGAAGACCTGTCATCAGAGAAATACCTTGGCTAAAAAGCACATTCTGATGGAATTGTTAAGGATGACTTGTACACCTTCAGAAAAGAAGCGCTCTAGGCTTGACATCCATCATCTAGGTAGGGGTAAATTCACATTTCCCGATGTCTCAGGTAAGCAGTTAATACCGATATGCACTTTGTTAACACCTTTGATGCAGATGAGGGGCCAAAGGAGAGTGCCATAAACTCATAACAGGTTTGGTTCTCTACAAACCAGAGGACTCTCCTGTGGCTGGAGAAAATCAAGTTGTGGAAATACACATCTCAAGTCAAAGACAGCGTATTAGTCCCCTGGATCCAAGGAAGGAATGATCATGTGGACTAGGAAGACCATGTGGAATTTCAGCCTCTTGAGATAATTTGTTGAGGTGATACAGGTCTAAAATGGTTCTGAGGCTTCCCTTTGCCTTGGGGATAACAAGCAATGAGAGTTAAACCCTTTTCCCTTCATATCTGGAGAACTTCCTCTGCAGCTCCATTTGTAGGAGGATCTGCACTTCCTGAATCAGAAGCTGCTCATGAGAGGGGTCCCTGCAAAGGGACAAGGGAATGGGAGTGATGGGGGAATGAGAATTGCAGAGTATAACCAGCTTAAATGGTGCTCAGGACCCAATGGTCTGACATAATCTTGGCCTATACAGGGAGGAAGGGCCACAGCAGCTAGGAACAAGGTTGGATCATGGCATACTGTCCTCAGGCTCATCCTGAAAATGGCTGATGATGCCCCCTTGTGTGATGCTAGGGGCCCACTTGAGACACAGAAGAGGCAGGGCTTGCGTGAGGATGCCTGAAATCATTGTATTTGTCTTTCTTCCTGTAGGAGCCTTATCATAAGGGACCTGAAATCTAGGTTGTTATGGCAGGCAGCAGAGCTATTTACTGAAGGCCTGTGGTGCGTTGAGGCCCAGCAAGAACAAGGTGGCTCTGGAGTCTTTAATGCGATGGTGTTTGGCATCGGTCTATACAAAAAACTCTAGTAAAGGGTGCCTAAAGGGAGAGAATGGTTTTCTGAAACAGCAGAGTAAACCTCTAAGATATATCCTTAAATAACTCCTGTATATATTCACTTTTAATATTTTAATAAGTATGTGCAAATAATTTAATTCATCTGTTTTTATTTCCCTAAATAGATTTTATAGCTTCACGTTCCCTCCTTTCCTCCTCCTCCCCACCCCGCCTTTAGGCAAAAATGTTCAGGTCTTCCATCAGGCTATTTCGCAGTTACAATTTGGGTACAGGATGATATAATACCACTTTTCCTTTCAGCTCATGCATGAAAAAGCATAATAGGTATGTATCTCAGAAGCACATGTGATCCCATTTTAGCTCTTAATTAGGTTGCTGGTCTGGTCTAGACTCACAAAAAGCAAGGAAATTCACAATTAATTTGGATTCCTGTCATGTTAACAACATATGAGCCATAATTGCTCAGCCAAAGGCAGTAAATGGCAGAAAGATCAACTTCGAGCCTCTTCTCAGAGAGGATCTGTTCTTCAGCAACTTTGAACAGTCTTGTTTTTGTAGGTTTATATCACATCCATAACCTTCTTTAATGTTTTACATGTTAAATAACGTTTGATGGCCTGTTACAGTAGACAAGCTAGGTTATATATAACTAGCAGTAAAAGTATTTTAAATAAATTACAGTAGTTAATGGTACATTTTATATCCAATAGAAAATACCATTACATTTAAGATGTTAGTATAAATTCTAAGCTGCATCCAAATAAACCAAGTACTATAGTTAGCCTGAATAGCAAACGTTAGGCAATAAAAGATGTCTACAGCTTCACTGCAATACTCTTCACAGCTCTCACTGACTAAAGCATGAAAAGATGGTCTTACGTTTTTCATATGCTGAATTTTAGAGCTATAAAGCTATACATACTAAATAATAACTAAAGAATTATATTTAGTACCTTTTCCTGCTTTCACTATTCCACACTAATACATTCACCCAAAGCAAAAACAGATATAAAACAATGTAAGAAAGAGCAGATGTGGTTTTTAAAATACAGTGTTTGGCAATTTTTTGATAAGTGAGGGGAAAAGGGTATAAAGAACAAGACTACCTGTAGATAAATACTTCCTATGCAATGTCTTAAGTCAAAGCTAGATTCCTTTCAAGACAGACACATTGTCATCTGCCAGCAGGGGGGGAGGGGAAGGAGAAGTGTATTTGATTAAAATGAACAATTCCCACCATTGTCATGAGACACTACAAAATACTGAAGATACTGAGATTACAGGAAAATACGAGAGTTGGATGCATTCAACAGAAGTTTCTTACTATTCTTTTGTATTAGCATATTGTGAAGATATATTTAACAAGAATATAAGGCAATCATAGTATTTTACTTTTTTAAAAAGTACTTTTGTACTTTAAATGCTGAAAAGTCACAGTCCACCAACTCTTTGAAGATCACGGATAGCTCCCCCTTCCTTAAGGAGCTCATTACTTGTATTTCACTAAAGACAGCGATGCCCCTCTTAAAATTCTCCTTTATAGATGAAACTCAGCAGTCTTAATCATATAATTTTCAGGTTAAGCTAAAATATCTGTTGGCATATGGAAGATAAACCATTATATTCATTTCAGTAGAAGTCCTGTTGCAGTCATTTTTATAAAAAAAACAATTGAATTATTACTTACCAAGTCCTAAAAGGTCAATAGTAGGTTCTGGTGTTTTCTTTGGACTTGCTTTAATCTCTAATTGCTGATCCTCTTTCTTCTGAGGCTTTAAGAAAAAAAATATTCACACAAATTTTAAAATATATGGTATGAGGCTTCTGTTAACCTTTAATAGGAATAATGATTTTAAGATTTTCTAAATACATCACAAATAAAAGTTATTTTCTACACTAACTTTGCAGTCTGAAGTCTGATTATTGATTCTATTGTCTAATAATGAAGTACATGTGAATGAGAGTAGGAAGGCTAAGGGAAACAAACATACACTTATTCTTTCACCAGCTTTATGAATATTCTAAATACAATATAAAGTACGAGATTATGTATTGGTTTTAGGACAAGTCTAATACTAAAAACAGCAAACAATATGTTCAATATTAAAAACAATAAAAGTTAATCATTTACTTTTAGGAAGCCCGAATACTGAATAAAATGACTCACTTTGCTCAATTATTTATTAACTAATTTTATTAGAACAAATTAATTTGTTCTAATAAAATTAGTTTGGAGAGGAATCCAAGTTTGTAAGCTTTTAAAAAGTTAAAAATAAGAAACACTGGAAAATATGGGAAATGATAACACTAGTAAAGAAGCTTGCATTGCATGACATTCCTAGAGGAAGAGGATATTAATCAAACAGCAGACTTTTCAGCTGCTAGAGTGGGCAGAGACAGCCTTTGGGTCTGCAAAAAACCCCATGCTCATGAGCACTCTTAATTTGGTAGATTTAAAAAAAAAAAAAAATCTTATCTATTTTCATTTAAAACTGAGGATTTTAGTCTTTTTCTTGCAAAGAGCCTTGAAAATGTAAATTGGTATATAAGATGAACATGAGGTTTGAAAGTTTGTCACATCCTAAAGAATATAGGTCATTTCAACTTCTTCTAACAATTAGTCAGAGTTAATGATTGGAATGTTTAAAAAAAAGCCAACTAGACCAAGAATCCCTCAATTTCTGGAGAGATCATGAGAAAGTCTGCAGCAGCTGGATGTAGAGAGAGACAGGCTGTTATTACAACAGAGTCCTGTGGCACTTTTAAAGACTAAGAGATTTATTTATCACATGAGCTTTCATGGGAGAAAATCCCATTTCATCAGACACTTTGAAGATAGGGAACTTACAGAATGGGAGGAAATTAAATGCAGGGGAGTGTATGACACAGGATCAGGTCAACACCATTGGTCACCACCTACAACCCCCAAGTCAGACCTCTTCAACACATCATCAAAGACCTTCAACCTATTCTACAAGACGATCCCTCACTCTCTCAAGCCTTGGGAGACAGACCTCTCCTGCTTACAGACAGTCCCCCAACCTTAAACAGATACTCACTAGCAACTACAAATCAAACAACAAACATTAAAGCAGGAACATATTCTTGCAACAGACCATGCTTCCAACTTTGCCCTCATATCTACACTGAAGACTCCATCACAGGATCAAATCAAGCCATCTACTCCATCAAGGGCTCATTCACCTGCTCATCCACCAATGTGATTTATGCCATCATGTGCCGGAAATGCCCCTCTGCCTTATATACACTGGACAAACAGGACAGTCTCTGCACAAAAGAATAAATGGACACAAATCTGACATAAGAAATCACAACATTCAGAAACCAACTTCAAGCTCTCTGCTCACTCCATTGACAACTTGCTAATAGCTGTGTTGAAACCTGAAACAGATGAATAAATCACAGCTTCAAAGAGAAACTGCAGAACTCGAATTTATGTGAAAATTCAACTCAGTTGCCTTGGGGTTACAACAGGGACTATGGATTTTTCTCTCATTACAACAGGTGATTTGACCTCACCTTCTGCTATGTGCTGTTCCCCAGTGTTTGAATCCTAACACCTCTTTTAATATGCTGTTACAGCCTGACCTGATCCTCTGCATTTATTTTCCTCCCATTCTGTAAGTTTCCCATCTTCAAAGCATCTAACAAAATGGGATTTTTTCCCAAGAAAGCTCAAGCAATAAATAAATCTGTTAGTCTTTAAAAGTGCCACAGGACTCTGTTGTTTTTCTGCAACAGACTAACATGGCTACCCCTTTGGAACTAGGCTGTTATTTATGTCACTGCAAATTCTTCTAATACAGTTTCTATCGGTAACCTCTTTCACATAGCAAGCTGCTGAGTCGAGTGCGATTCCCCTCGCTCCCATGACGCCATGGACTCCCTATTCCCCCTTCACCCTGGCTTCTACTCCCTCGCTCTCCCTACACCCTTAACCAGTGTACTGTGCTCGCATCACCTCTAACCCATATAACCCCCTCCTATGCCAACTGGGGAAAGAGACCTACGTCTACCGAGTGGATGGTATTGCTGCTTGTGCTTACATCGAATGCCGCTCCTCCACACACGGCTAGGGGCCTTGGGCAGCGCAGGGCAAGGCGGTGGGGATTGCAAGGAGCAATGTCAGCGCTTCCTGAATCCTGGTCACTTTCATCAGTTGGGCTGCATGAGGGGAGAGCAGAGCAGCAGCAGCAGCTCTTGAAGCTCAGCTCACAGCACTACCCCAGGGGCTCAGAGCTTGTGACCCCCACATAACCACACAACAACCCTCAGTTTGAGAACCAATGTTCTAATACAATGATTTTCTAACTTTTTTCCTTGGGACCCAGTTAAAAAAAATCATTTATGCCCATGACCCAACAAATACATCTTTCAGCAATGCATTCCAGTCTTCTGGTGACAGAAGCAGGAGGCGCCATGACCCAGTATCTGAGGGTCTGTGACCCATTAGTGGGTCCCAAACCATAGTTTGAAAACCTCTGCTTTAATTCATATTCAGAAGAGTATTTTTCATATATCACCACAACAGCGTATATACTTGAGTCTGTTTCTGTGCTTCCCAGTTAGTGTGATCTCTAGCAAGGAGAGCCTGCTCAGCTGCATAGTTGGCAGAGTGGCTGACTAGGCACAGGACTCAGACTAAGATTATCTGGCATTTTAATCATGGCTTTAACATGAACTCTCTCTGTGGCTTTGGTCAAGCCACAGAGCATTTTCACATGAGGATTTTCCTGTATTAAGAAGTTAAATTTTCTTAATCTAGATAATTCTTTGCCTTTCCCATGTACAAAATGGAGACAAATAGATAAATTGCTGCAACAAAGAGTTAATGTTTGTAAAGTGTTTTAGATAAGGATAAAAGTTATTATTGTGTTCTAGCTACCCTCCAGTGGATGGGGGTCCTACAGGACTATAAATCCCCACTTTATTTTAGACAAAGTCCCTTGAAAAAGAGTGTATAGAAATGTTTATAATCGGTACAGGCCCCAGAACTAATAGGTGGGCTCCATTCCTGTAATTAGAGGAGACCCAAAGATCTCCCTCCCCGAAGCATTTGTATCAGACCAACTTTTTTAAAGCATGCCATAAACTTTAATATAAATCTAATTTTAGCTGCTGTTGTGGCATTAACTAAAATAATATCATAACCTAATTGCTATTGAAAAGTAAAATTCTAAACAGCCTATTTAAAAAGCAAATAAAAATCTAACGACAGGTAGATTAGGAAGAAAAAGGTCTCCCACAACTGAGTATACTTTACTAAATATAATGTCATTAAATTAAATATAAATTAAAGCTAGGAATATTAATCAAAATTAACTTTAAATATTTCAGGAAAGATATGTAAGTTATTACAAAAAAAAATTGCAACAACCTGGCTTCTTTTCAACTGTTTTAAGGAACACTATGGTCGGTGTCATGTATCACGGCAGTTAAGAGAAGAAATGTACCTTACATGTTGCTTGTCTTGTAATCTTGATTTTTAAAAAAGCACTGATAATCTTTCAACACATACCAGTTGTTTTGAAATAAAAAGGTAGGTTACAATTGCACTAAATGTGCAAGTTTTTCATTGCCTCAAATTATGCTGACTATAACAAATCTGAAAACAGTATTTTAAAATGCATTAACGCATAATAAGGTTAGTTTAAAATGCAACCTCACCATATGTTCATAAATATCAAAGCACTATCTTACATTCATTAGTAAGAACTAGAGAGATTAAATTAAAATAATATTCCTCTTTGCTAGAAACATCTATTAAAGCTGGGGGAACCTGACATCTTCAACGGTTTACTAAGTATCTGAATATCAAAGGGTCAGCTAGAGACCAAGTAACAAAGAATCCTAACACCTAATTAACTTGTTAATAAGTAACAAAAAGTAATAACTGCTACTAAAACTAAGGGGCTGTTAGAAAAAAACTGCCGCTCTGTCTTGCAGTTTCTCTCGCTCTTTCTTTCTTTTTTTTTTTCTTTTTTTTTTTTTAAAGTTAGAGAATAAAGGGATGAAGAAAAATAACTAGCGGGGACAAGAAAAAAATTCTTCCCTCTATACTTGGCGCTGAAGGGCTAGTTTGTTTGAAGTAATCTGCTCTGAGGAGAGCTAATCTTCCATTGTGTGACTAACGACGGTAGAGAAGGGAATGAATGGGCAGTGGGAGCTGCACGCACTCTAAAATTGCGCTCAGGGACGCCGGGTGAGAACGGGCTCACGCATGCGGCTCCAATGATCACTGCTTGAAAGATCTCCATTAGGTGACTCAGCGCATGCCAACGCACCCCTCAGGTGGAGCACCCACGGGGACTGCTCTCGAAGGAGAAGGCCTGGCTCCCAAATGAGGCCACACAAGAATTCATATTTCTGACCAGTCCTTTTATTACCTTTGTTGATATTTTTCTGAAGAACTAGGAAAGAGAAACTGGAGACAATTTCAAAGAAGAGAAAAGACATACTCCCCCTTTCACACCTGCATGGGACATTTGTGAAAAATTCAGTTCTGTTGCTGAGTCAGACTGGCAAAAAGTGTTAGATCTGGTGTTCCCAACAGCTGATAGTCAGTTCTTTCCAAGCACAGATACCCCCTGAGCAGCGTTGGGTTTTTTTTGGGTTTTTTTTTTGTTAAAAAAAATAAAATAAAAAATAAAAAGGTGCTGGTACTCGGCCAGGGACCTGGTGGCAGGAGCCGGGGCCACACTGCTGTGAAAAAAAGGTGCCAATATTCAGTACCCCTGAGTATCATCGCAAAAAAAGCTCTGCCTCTGAGCGATATCTTTCCTTCCACAGACCTTTTACTCTGTACAGTGCATCAGTGCACTACAAAAATATTCCTGTTCAAACCAATTTTGCAAGAAGTATTTCATAAGGTACAATCAAATGCTTTACTAAAATCCAAATACATTAGATTTATTGCATACTTCTCATATGCCTATCCTGAATTTCTATTAACAAACAGTCTAAAATTTATTTTGTGTAAATTCATATTGCTTACTCTGCTTCATTATCCTCTAAAGTGAGTGGATCACTATTTCTGAATATCAGTACTAATTTTCTACTTTTTTTGTTACTTTCCCAGTATGCCAGGTGATTTGAGATATCAAGTCCATTATATTTTTAAAAATATATATTACTTCTACAGTTAGTATATTAACCAAATCACTTAATGCTCAAGTTCAGAACTCTTGATTTCAAAGAGGCTCTCTTCGACCCAGAAAACCACTAGAGAATGTGCCCAGAAGATTCAGACCCGCTTTGAAAGAAAGGACCTTCATGGTACCTATGATGGAATCAAAGAAGCAGTTGGTCCAATTTGTAAAGAGACTGCAAACCTGAAAGATAATGATGGTACCATTCTCTCTGATAGTCCATTTTTCAAGTTATTCTTGCCTGAGCATTACAAAGCCCTCTACTCAAAGGATGTCAATCTCTGTAATACTACCTTAGATGCCATTCCCCAGCTTCCAGTGATGTAGGAGCTGAACCAAATACCAACTCTCAAAGATGTACAAAAAGCTAACAAAGACTATTCCTGGGAGAGCAGCAGTTAATGATCAGATAACTCTGGAATTCCTAAAGGCAGGAGGGAGAAAGCTTGCGAGTAATATCCCCTCACTTTTCTCCACCTGCTGGAAAGAAAGCCAGATATCGCAGTATCTGAAAGATGCAAACATACTTACATTATACAAAAATAAAGAGGACAGAAAAGACTTCACGAACTACCGAAAGATATCGCCACTCAGTGTGGTCCGCAAGGTGCTCACAAGGGTCTTGCTGAAATTACTTGAAGTCCTTGCTCAGACAGTTTATTCTGAGAGTCAGTGCGGGGTTCAGAGCTGGATGCTCCATGACTGACACATCCCTCACAATGCTCTTGTTGCAGAAAAAAAGCCATGAACAGGCACCTCTCCTTCTAGCATTCATTGACCTACAAAAGGCCTTCAACATGGTTAGCTGGAATGGCACATACAAGATTCTGTTGAAAATTGGCTGTCTTCAAAAAATGCTCGCCTTATTTAAGCAGTTCCATCACGATATGAAGGCAACCATCCAGTATGAAAATGAATCATCATCTAAGTTCTGCACTGAAACTGGCATAGAACAAAGTTGCATCTTCATGCCTCCCAGTTTTGCATCTTCTCTATTCTTCTAACGTCCACTTTTGGAAACTATCAGTCTGGCATACTAATTGAATTAAGGACAGACAGCAATCTGTTTAACATCAGGAGATTTCAGAGCAAAGGCATGTCTTCCAATTTATTATTTGGGATCTGCTTTTCGCAGATGCTGCTGCATTCATCTCCAATTCATCTGATAAATTGCAGATCATGATGATTAAAGTTCTCTTATACATATATCAAGTTCGGTGTGGTAATCAGTATTAAGAGAACAGCTGTCATTATCACAGGGCACCAATGTTCCATCTAAAGGCTATGTCAATAATGAAGCTCTGGACAACATCAATCACTTCCTCCATCTTGGCTCAACTTTAACCAACTCACTTAGCCTTGAGACAAAAAGTGATGCAAGAACTGGAAAAGCCTTTGTCACCTTTGGAAAACTTACCCCTCACGTGTCTGGAACAACAACAAGCTGCTAATCCTGAATACAAAAATGTTCATTTATCAGGCTTGTGTCATCAGGTCCCTCCGTCATGAAAGATGGGTTATGTACGCCAAGTAGGAGTGGAGATTGAACAGCTTCCACCTTCACTGTCTCAGAAGAAACCTTGGGGTCACTTGGGACCTATGGATCACTAACAACGAGATCCTTGAGAGAATCAGCCTCCAGTCTATGCAGACTACGCTAGACGCTCAAAGGCTTCGGTGGCTGGGACATACTGAGGACATTCCACAAACCATCTGCCAAAGGTTGTGCTCTACAGGCAACTCAAGGCCAAAACTCTGACACAGTGACTAGGGTCAAGCACAGTCTCCAGAAATTCATCATGCTCATTGACAACTGGGAGAGCCCTGCCCACAACCATTCAGTCTGTAGAAGCTGGGTTAAGGCTGGTACAGTCATTGCAGAGAGTCATCAGATAGCCCAGGCTAGACCTAAAGGCAATACAGGAAGCACACCGTGCTCCAACCTCCATCTGGCAAGTGGAGCTGTAACCACTGTTGTAAGGTCTGCTGCTCCCACACCAGGCTTTTCTCCCACACTACTGCCAAACACCACTGACTGACTGACTGACTGTGTTTCTTTTCATCAATCAAGATGTTAGATGGTCATCCACTTAATACTCTGAAAAATTCCAGTTCTGTTTTCATTTAAGGAAAATTGACAGTCATATTGACAGTCAAAATGAAATGCTTTAGCAATAGCATGGGTTTATGTAAGTAACCTGAAAACCATACAGCAAATATAAACTTTCAAATAATATACAAAACCTACTACTTTACAGAAAGTATGTTACCCCAATATTTTTGTTCATGATATTTTAAACTGACTGTTTCACATTTATAAGACTTTGAAAAATATACTTCAGACCTGATGAATCCGTTCTGTGTGTATGTTTCAGATAGTTTATGGACAGGTTTTCTCCCCCACAAATTAGCAAAACCAGTAAATATTTTACGAGTTATATTACTGTTGTTGATTCATTCTGACAGGTTATTTCTACTCACATAAAATACCATTCACCAGTTCTCTCAACATCTGTGAAATTTAACAGTTCCTCACCCAAGCACACCAACATCTTTTTTTCGATGTAATCCTTATGACAAATAGTTTTCTAACCACAGTTTACCAAAGTTTTGTCTAGGCCAGTGGTCGGCAAACCGCGGCTCGCGAGCCACAAGCGGCTCTTTAGCCCCTTGAATTTGGCTCTTGCTGGTGCGAGCCGTGGTCCCTTTAAATACAGACTGCTGCTGGGGAGAATCAAATCTCCCGCCCTGAGCATGCGCAGACAGAGCGTGCTCAGGGTGGGAGCGGCCTGGCAGAGAAGCAGCTCTGCCGGCCGTCCCTGCAGCTGCGAGCCTCCGGCCAGGTACGGGGGCTGGAGGGAGGCCTGGAGGGGGGGGGGGGATGAGGAGAGTGGGTGGGGGGGACGAGGACACTGGCTGCCACCTGGAGAGGGGTGGAGGGCCCCGGTAAAGCCGCGGCAGAGCCGGCCTGGGGGCTGGCCGTCCCCGCCCCCAGGGTGGGACAGGCAGGGTCTGCGTGCGGCTGGGGCAG
>ML685883.1:2384522-2459885 GCA_007922175.1 Pelusios castaneus
GAAGTTGAAATGCAGGCTGCTATCCATTTAGAGATTTGTTAACTTGAAATCGGCTGACCCTTGGACCGTTCAGCTATAGATATAAAAAACCTGTCTAATTTGCAAAAGGACTTTGTTCTGTCTAGGTAAAAGGCAAGTTACCTGTGGACGTCTAGAGAATGGAGGATTGAGTCCTCAAATGTTCCTGTGTGGTTTGGGATGGAAAACAGGTAAGATTGATTTATGTGGAAATTGGAAGTTATCTTTGGCATGAAATGTGGATGAGGGCATAGTGTGACTGTCTATAAAAAGTAGTGTATGGCAGAGTTGCCATAAGAGTGCTAAGCTGGCTAACATGCCTGGCTGATATGATGGTGACTAAAAAGGAGACCTTCACTGAAAGTAAAAGTAAAGATGTGGTGGTGAGCAGCTCGAATGGTGGTTTGGTTAATGCTTTGAGGACTATTTCCAAATTCTAAGGAGATGTTGGGTGCTGGACTGTGGGGTAAGTCTTTTGTAGGCCCATAAGGAAGCGTTTAACTATTGGGTTGGCCAATAGGTGCAGATGCTGGTCTTTGCTGTACAATGTTGAGACCACAAACAAATAGACCTTCAGTGAACTAGCTGAAAGGCCAGATTGCCTCAGGTGTAGAGTGTAGTCTAGCATGATTGGGGCAATAGCTAAGGATGGTTTATGAGTTTATCCTTGCACAAAAAGAATTAAGAAATAAAGAATGTCATTAATTTTGTCATCAAAAAGATTGGTTTTCTCAAAGGGTAAGTCCTCAATCTTGGACTGTAGTGCCCTGTGGATTTGGGCATTATGTAACCAGGAAGCCCGGTGCATAACTAGGGCAGTTGTAGTTGTTCTCGCTGCAGTATCCCCAGTATCTAATGCTGCCTGCAATGATGTATGGGTGACCAATTGACCCTCCTTGATAAGTTTGTTGAATTGATATCTTTTTGCCTCAGGGAGATCCTCAGAGAATAAGGCGAGCTTGTCATATGGAGAGTGATTATAGTTAGAAAGATGGATCTCGTAATTGGCGACTCTCAACATTAGGGTGGCAGATGAATAAACGTTTTGCTCTAGAAGATCGAGTCTTTTCCAGTCCTTGTCGAAGGGCGTGGACCTATGGGCAGACTCTTTGGCCCTGTGAGCCAATGCATTGATCACGAGAGATTTCAGTAGGAGGTGGGTAAAAAGGAACTGCATATTCTTTTCTGAGATGTAATATTTTCTGTCAGTTCTCTTGTTGGTAGGGGTGATGGTTGCTGGAGTCATCCATATTAGTTCTGAAGGTTCCATCAGTGCATCAGCCATGGGTATGGCAATTCTGAAAGCTGCAGTGGCGTGAAGGATTCTGGTCATTTTATGTAAGGATTCCTTGACTCCTTGTACAGGAATTTCTAATTCATGTGCCACACATTTTAGGAGTTCTTTAAACAGTTTAGGATCATCCAGTATTGGTGTAGACTGGGGAAAAACAGCCTCATCTGGTGAAGAAGAAGATTCGTGGCAGGTCAGAGATGTAACTAGGAGATGACGAAGGTCCCTGAAGTAGTCATGAGTCTAGATGAGAATGTGATGCAGGTGTGCTACGTCTGGCAGAGTGTGATGTAGTTATTGAATGAAGAGGTGGCGGATGTTTAGAAAAAATCTTGGTATGAGTGCCACTGAGGATGGTAAGGATAGGGGGCAGGTTGGACCATAATAATGTTGTGGGCCATATGGAGAGTAATGTGACATGTGGCTTTGTGATGCCAATGGTCTCGGAAATAAGTTGGGAGAGGAAAAACGAAACTGTTCAAAATTGTCATCATCTGAGCTGAGGTGCTGGGTGAAAAGGCCTTGCCATGTGCCAGATGAATTGGAGAACCAGGAGGTGTGATCAAGCAAGGAGACATAGGAGGAACTGGTTCAGAGTATATCTCAGGTATCTTTATAAAAAACCTTTGTACAGAGGTAGGCCTTGAAATTCACAAAGGAATGCTGGGGCAATCCAACAGAAGGACTAAAGAAGTCAAGCATATCTGCAGTCTTAACGTCTATCCTTTCTCATCCAAGTACTGAAGAGATGGCAAATTGTGCAATGGGCCTCTATGCAAGCTTTTCCTAGACACAGTAGGTATCAAATGTGTGTCTACACATGTGGAAAGATGGCTGGCCAAATCACATACCTTAAGAATGCCATAAGGGTTTTGGGACCGGGCTTTGCTTTGGGGATAACTCCAGGAAGTGGCCATCAACTATCCTAACTATACTGTAACTAACAGTCATAAGCTAACTAGCTAGCAGATGTTTAAAGTGTTACTGAGCTGTGTATAATTGGGAAAAAAAAAAGTACATACACATACATTCCTCTTCCCATCCCCTCCCCCCTCACAAAAAAGGAGAAACTGGACACTGAATAGTAGCACTCACAAATTCATAAATATTCTGTTCCAGTAAAATTTCCTCCAACTTTAATGAGAATTTTATCTCAAGCATGATTTCAGCACTGAGCTTAAGGACAGTTCTGACCATGTCCAATCTTACAGTATTTTTGATAAACTGCAGTTCCCTGCACAAAAGCATCTTACCAGCCATAGACCAGGGTTGTGTACACACATTTCAGGTTTGCAATAAATCTCACTGATTTATTTTGTCTGGTTTCTAATTGGCAAATGACAGAGTTAAAAATCGAATCAGGTAGAGTCAAAAGGGTTACCATTCTGCCTCTGTCTGCAAGCAGTCTCAGGAGCAGGTTCAGGCACACATACAGCAATCTCTGATTTGCAAGTTCAGATGATTTCACCTTTGTATGTTTTTCTACGCTGTTGCCTAATATTAAATGCTTCTGTCCCCTCTTCAGATGAAATTTATATATGTGCCTATGGTGCTGCATGAGAAATAGTAATTTACATGGGTTATCTAAACACCACTTTTTCAAATGAACTAGTGAAAAGCGAGCTTTGAGCCATGGCAAACCAAGTACTTCAAAACCAATTAAAGACTTGGGTTTAGCCATGAAATTCAAGATAGCTATCCCTAATGTAGACAGGGATGCAGTCTAAGTGGACATGATTCCTATATTCCTTTTTAAAACTATTGTGAGATCTAGGATGAGTCACCACTAGCAGATATTAGAGAGTCAGGGACTGGCCATGGGGGAAAGGGCAAGAGACCCACAAAGACAAGTTGGGAAATAAAGTCCTCCCCTGAGAATTGGCTAGGGAACAGGCTGTTAGATACTTTTGGCCAAAGAGGGTCTCCCCACATTCCTGATGTTCTGGAAAACACAGGATGAAAAGAAGGTTCTTTGAATTGGTTATGGCACACTGACAAGAGAAAAAAGATGAAATTGTTTGTGGAAAAATAAAACAGGAATTCTGAGGGAAAATTAACAAGTTCTGTGGTTTTGACACTGCATATATACTTTGCAGTGCTTTTTTTGTTTTTCGAAAAAAAAGGTGACGGTATTCATCTCTTGAGAGTAAATTTGAAAAATGCCTCTCACCCCTCTTCTTTCTACACCGTCCCTCTTCTTCCAGCGGTACACTCCTTTCTCCTGCTGCCCCTGCCCCCCATGTGGGCAGCTGGGCCGGGAAGGAACAGGAGCCCCGTGCTCCTTTTCCCTTCCCTTCCTCCCACCCCCCCAGCTGGGCAGTGGAGCTGGAAAAAAAAAAGTGCAAGTACCCCTGTGTACCGTCAGAAAAAAAGCACTGACACTTTGGAATATAACTTTATCTGATGTTTCTATTTGTTGCTTTTCTTTACATGGTAACCTTTTAAGGAAAGGCACTGCCTTTTGCTCTGTGTTTGTACAGCATCTAACATAATTCACCCTCAGTCTTGAATGAGATCTTTAGGTGCTACCATTTATTACCAAGCAATAAATAATAATGATGATGGAAAACTCTACACAGAAGCCAAGTATTTTTATTTACTGTAGGCAATTTTTTTTCTACATGCAATACTGCTGCAAACAATTTTTTTAGCGTGGACTACAAATTTCAATTTTATCTAAAAGTTCTTCTCATTTTGGTGTGCCTTCTTTAATCATCAATCATTTAATAGCTACATTTTACTGCCCTAGAGCCAATGCTTGGTTCTTTTTTAGCAGGTGACTTCACCTCTTATTTGGCCTGTCAATCAACAGAAGTAATTTCATTTACAATCTGCCATACCTATCCTTGTTATTTATGGCTTTAAGGACCATAGCAGAAACATAAAAACTTTTCAAGTTCTCCTGAGTCTGCAACAATATTAGAGAAAAACTATCTTTAGGCTCCCTTCCCCCAAATCACTGCAAGAGCTACTTGGAGAAACTAACAGAACCATGATCTATTGAACTATACACGTCTATAGAAATCAAAGGCTTTCACAAAATTGGGTCAATTTAACCATCATACTGTTTTCCAAAAAAAGTTCCCTGAGCCAAAATGTCTCATTTGGAACAAAGCTTTATTTTCTTTTTTTTTAAAGTAACTTTGGTTTGAATAGTTCTGCATTTTGTTTTATATATCATAAGGCAAAATTTTAAAAACTCAAAATAACATTTCTATTTTGTCAGATGAAAACATTTCAAACAATGAAAAAAATAAAAATATTTCTTTACAGAGAGTTCAAAAAATTTGGGGTCTTGCTCAAATTACAAACAGAACAGAATTTCAAAACCCTTCACAAAACAGAACTTCTTTACTCCACAGAGTTCTCTAATCACTATGGCTGTGTCTACACTTGCTAAAATTAGTTCGAATTAGTTAGTTCAAACTAAGTAATTCAAACTAATTTTAGTTAGTTCGAATTAGCGATCCCCATTCATTTCAATGTCCGGTTAGTTTGAACTAAGAAATTAGTTCGAATTAACATGGCCACATTGGTTAATTCGAACTGGTTAGTTCGAATTAACCCTTTAGTTCGAAAACCCTATTCGAACTTATTAGTTCGAATTAAGGAAGTCCTTCATTCGAACTAACTAAAGGCTAGTGTAGCCATGGCTTTAGTTAGTTCGAATTAAGCCTCCTTAATTCGAACTAACTTGCCAGTGTAGACATAGCCTATAGCTTTTACTTATATTACTTACTGGGCTATCTATTTTGTGGTTGTCAGAAACTTTAACAGTAGTCTTTATTGTAGTAGGAATGCGAGCCTAAAGTGGCCTCCTCCTTCCTAAAACTGGACTTAAGTTTGGGATACAATATTTTCAGGTCAAGTATATGGAGCTGGAATAAGATTTAGCAATTATCACAACTGAAAGGCTTCCTTGCATTTGGCCTCAATCAGTCTTTCAGAAAAGGAACCGAGGGCTATTTTGGTGGGCAGGAGGCAGCAATATCACAGTAAATTATTCCTTCATAAAGTATAAGAATTCTGCTTTGGGATATGAAATGCCAAGCAGAGTAACTGACAATATTATGGACAATAAAACTTGTAATCCTTTTTTAGAACTATATTGGTTGTAGTATTTTGTACATTTGTCATATATACATTGTTAATAGGGTAGCTGTGGTCTATATTCAAAAGAAAGCCCAGAGAAATCTACCTCTCTATGGAAACTCACATCTGCAACTGGCATCTAGGTGTCTTATCAATTCAAACTGACTATGATAGAAACAAATCCATCTTCAAAATTCTATCCTCACTCTCTTGCTTTAATCAGTGTCACTATTTCATAATACATTGCGTCTCATATTTCTTCCCCACTAATTCAGGTCATCTCTAAATCCTGACAGTTCTCTTTGAAATCCAGTCTCTCTCTCTCTCTCTAGCTGTGCTGTTTTTATCATTGCTTGTTAATTTAAACTGTAAACTACTTAGACACCACTGGTGCAATAAAAGTAACATAATAAAGTCTCATGTGGTGACAGAGCACTGATGTACTTCAATAAACAGAGTTGTTTGTACAGCACCAAAAGCAGTAAATACTTCCACTTGAAATACTTACTATATAAAATAGCATTTACATTTCTTGTCTAGAGCCATTTAAAATTATATAAAATACTTTTAATACACAAAACTGAAAACTTGAGTTGTACTTCCCTTTAAAACTTTTCTATGACAAATCTTTCATCAAAATGAAAAAGGTAACAGAGATTATATATGTATAATCTGCTCTCTCTCTCCTTAACTACTACATTAACTAGAAAAATAATTCCAAAGGGGTAGCCGTGTTAGTCTATTGTAGAAAGACAACAGAGTCTTGTGGCACTTTTAAAGACTAACAGATTTATTAATCGCATGAGCTTTCGTGGGAGAAAATAAGAAAATAAGAATGGCAAAATGGATTCCAACTATGCTAAATTTTCAGTAAAGCTGGTTGGTATGGATTTATCAGATGCACATTCATGTTCCCGCATATTCGGTAGCAAGGACAATGCTATCAACATTTATGCAGCCAGTCATCCAGCATTAATGTTCTGTGCTAATAAACCAGAAGACATAAAATTCATGCCCTAACAAATATAGAAAGCAGTCAGCTGTGATAAAAATTAGACTACCTATAATTTATTTTAAAAAAAATTATAACAAGCAAGAACATAAACCTTCTTGGGTAAAATAATTTTGTAAAATGTAATTTCCTTAGATTCATGCTGAGTAGATGTCTCGTTCAAGTGATTAAAGTCTTCATTAGTGGGAGCTTCACCAGCCAATCTGCTTGTAATTCATAAAACTGCTCTCAATATAATTTAATCAAAAATCATTTACTTTCCAATTCCTGCATTTCTTTCCCCATTTCCATGCCATTTTAAATATATGATAGCATAACTGAAAGCCTAACACTTTTCATTCTATCAATTTTGGTAAGGAAATTAAATAACCACATTCATGTATTGTTCAAAATACAGTTCCACATTATGAATCAACACAACAAATTCAATTCTACATGACTAAAATCATTGTAAGAATACCATTCTAAAACATTTAAGTACAAATGGATGAAAAATTTTTTACTACCATAATTATAAAAACAATTTGTAGAAATTTAATTGTTACATTAATTCAACTTACTGAATAAAGTTTTATGGTTTAATTTGATACGTCTATGCTGCTTTAGTGGGCTTATCTTTCTCAGTCATACTTTCCTTTTGTGTAGATGGGTGATTCTTGAGAATCCAACAGTTGTAAATACCTATATAACACTATCATTTAAAACTCCCACAAAATTTGCCTATAGGTAGTCCCGGGGCACTTTTAAAACTAACAAATTTATCGCATGTGCTTTCATGGGAGAAAATCCCACTTAGTGTAAAATAGGATATGACAATCTATTTTGCAGGATTGAGTTATTTTATGTCATTCAGAGTTTGAAAGTATAACCAGTTTAGCTTAGAGCAGTGGTTCACAGACTATTTCTAAGACTTCCAAAGGGGTCACCTTATTTATTTTTTTAATTTTTGTAGGGGGTCCACAAATGAAAAATAATTGAAAACCATTAGTTTAGAGCAGGGGTGTCAAAGTCATTCAGCCTTGGGAGCCATTTGTGTCAGCAACTCTGTCTGGCAGGCTCCCGCCCCGCCCCCGGGGCCCCTCCAGCCCCCAAAACTCCCCCCACTGGGCCCCTCCAGCCCTCAAAGCTCCCCCTACCGGGCCTCTCCAGCTCCCAAAGCTCCCCTCACTGGGCCACACTACTCACCCCCAGGGCACCTCGCAGGACCAAGCTGGAGGCCGGCTTCACAGCACAGCAGCCACTGCTGGCCAATCTTGTCCCCTGGGGCTGACCAGCCAGCTAGGGGCAGGGTGAGAGTGCCGCACAGAGAACGGCTTCTGGCTGGGCCCACTCCCCAACTGCGGGCCACAGAAGAGCAGACCATGGGTTGCAAATGGCCCACAGGCCACACCTTTGACACCTCTGGTTTAGAGGAAAAAGTCTAAAATATCCTGCACAACTCATCATAGATCTCAAAAATCCAGAAAATACAAAATGACATTACATTTTATGATGTCATGTTTATAAAAAAATACTTAATAGTTTGTACTATTAAGAAAACATTATATTGGCTATATCCAATTTAAATGAAAACAATGTCTTGCATTTGTTGTACCTAGATTAATCAACAACTAATGTATTGAGAGTTATCCTATTCACATGTCAAGTTCTAGAGTTGATTCTATAGAGACTTTTTAAGCCTTTCCATCTGAAAATGGACTGAACTGTTCCTGTGTAAAACTGAACCATTACATTTTCTAATTAAGAAAAATTCTCTGATAAGGACAAGAGAATCAAACTCCACTTTACATTACATATTGATGGAATAATTACCAAAAGCAGCATGACATAAGCCATATAAAAATCAAAATTGTCATGGTCTGAATTTAATTAAAGGAAAAATCAGTAATGGGTTGTCAGCTGGAAATAATGCTCCTCTCATGAACTTATATTGTTAATCACCACCTGTGTTGTTTGAAACCAACATATTCAAAATTTACACAACACACCAATGAGGCAAGTTAGATACATGGATAACTGGAAATGTATTTAATCGTGTGTACTGTACAGACTGTGGTTCTCTCATATCAATGGCCCAGTTACACTCTGCATATTTACTGTTCTCATCTTGTAGAAAATACTAAAAAGACAAAGATGCCCTATATATTTTTACACCACATGGTGTAGCCATGCAATAAACTACAAAGTGAGGGTTAAAGTGTTCAATCAAATGGGTTTTTCTCCCACGAAAGCTCATGAGATAAATAAATTTGTTAGTCTGAACTAGACTAACACGGCTATCCATTTGGAACTTACTATTTGAGTACTTTACCAGCATTCTCTCCACTTCACCAGCATTCAGCACTTACCCATCACCTCAATGATGATATCCAGCATTCCGAACCTTGGATCAGCTTTCAGACATACATTTTTAAGACAGAAACGACCCGCAGAAAAACACCAACATTCCTCTCAAATGGCAGAGAGGTAATTCAGTCTTCTCTGAATATCTCCAGATACATATAGAAACAGGTACTTTTTATCACTGGAAAACTATGCACCCCACACTCTCTCCTGTTTCTAACCCTAATAGATTGTGAAGTGTATGACTATTAAACTATTATATATGGAAAGTCTACTTTAAATAGTCCTCTAATATTTATTTCTAATAATTTCTCCCACATGATACTAGACTCATGATACTCGTACTATTATGCTCCTCGGGGAATACTGTGCCAATGCGCACATACAGGCTGCACAGTCTCATACACCACCACCACCACCACCACCCACCCCTAGGCAGGAAAATAGAGAGATGCTGCAGTTACACCTTTCGCTGTAATGCCAGAAGGGTGGGCAACAGGCTCATGGGCCACAGCAGCCAGCTGCAGACAGGGAGGGTGCAGAGGTCAGGTGAGGAGGCAGAGAATATGAGGGAACCAACAGCACAGGGCACACAATTCTGCTGGAGAGTCACACAGACTGGTGTTCAGAAGGCTAGCGCAGGAGACAGACTAGGATGGGTACACAAGAAATTAGTGAAGTGATAGCTCTAAACCAGAGTCTGACTCAGAGGGGAGTACAGGGCCATATGGGGACAGAAGGAGTGGGTGGCTGAGTGTAGGTGCAGGGACACACAGGGACAGGGTGAGATGGGATGCAGAGGCAGATGGGAATAGTGGCAGATGTCCCTGACTGAATGGAGGGGCCCAGGTCTGCATGGGGGGGAGGGCTCCCAAACTCCCTACAATTACCCCCTTCAACATACCCTTCAAAAAATGTTTCCATACTTCTCCCACCCACACCCGACAACCCTCCTAGTTCACTCCCAGGCTCCTTCCCTGCAATTACTTTTCTGTTCCTCAGCGCCTCTATTTTTTGGGGGGCTTACTTTTGAGGCACACCATACAGATTAAATGTAATCTGTGTGGTGTGCCGTAAAACCTTTAATCACACATACACGCTATAAAATTTGTCATTAACCTAGATGAGTGATTCTCAGACTTATGTGATCATGTTCCCCTTCTGTATGTCTAGCAGTTTATGCTCCCTGCCACAAAAGTACATATACCAAAAATAATTTTTTAAAAAAAGTCAACACATAACTCTCACTAAATACTAAAAACCGTAAGAAACTGATTCAAATAGAGCCATTTCATAGAGTCCTGTACATTTTAAGTGAAATACTGCATATTGGCATTATACTCGTTGCTAGAGTGATGAGTGCGCTTGTTTTTTGGAGAAGAGCAATTCCATGAATTAGCCAACGATCTACTGCAATAAAAGCAAAAGCAAACCTTCAACTGTTGTCAATGACTACAATTAAATGTGAGCATGGCATCATATAAACAGATTAACATATAGACGGCAATGATTTTGCATAACGTTATGCAAGTCTTAACAGAAATCTCTCAAAATGCACTGCGCCATTTATAGTCACATGCAGTGCTAACAGAGGACCTGATATATCTGGAGGAATCAGCTTTGATAGTTTATTCATTGCTGTGGGTAAAATGTTCGCAGTAAGAGTTCCCTCCTCCCCAAAGCATCTCACATCCCCATACCCGCTAGGGAAGGAAACTCTTCCTCCCACCACCAGTTTCAGAATGTCCACCCTAGATAATGACTTAGAAAGCCACATAAATTAATCTTAGTATCTGCTGTACTGAAAAGTATAGGGAAAATTAGGAAATACTGTAAACTCTGGAGGTAATCATATCTATATATTAAGAGGTCTATAAAATGGGACTTTAATACAAAACAAATGCGGCCAAGATCTGGGTATTTTTTTTTGTGGTCAGCCACAGAATACATCTGAAAAGTACATTCATAAAAACATAGCTGTCATGAAATCACACAGTGTTTCAATATGCTTTTTAAATAAAATATAAATAATTTTTCATAGATTCTGGCCCTGGGCTATGAAATACTGAATGACTGTTATAATTTAAATCCTATTAAAAAAAAGAGCTAAAATGTAGTGTTTCCTTCTTTAAAAAGTCTTTGTATCACTGAGAAAAATATAGGTAAATGTTTACCCAAGAAAAAAACCTGAAACATTAAAATCTTACTTTATTGCACTTTTTAAATAATAATCTACTTTGACTGGTAGAACATACAAAAGAAAGAATTAACTTATACCTGCTTCTATAGACATCTTAACAGATATTAACAATAAATGTGTTTGTGCATGTTAATATGGTATTAGTAATTTAAAATCATTAGGTATCTCTTCAGAGCAGAAGACTCAGTATAGTAAAATATTGTAAATTTGTTTCTCCATTATTCTTAGTCACCTCTAGGGTAGAAAAAGGTTGTAATGGTAAAGAAGCATGCCCCCTGCTTTATAATCTGTAATTCTGCACAGTAGGATTTGAAAGGATAACAGCTAAACTGTGTTTGAGCGCATGAGTGATTTCTCACTTGTTATGCTTCTAAACTACATTCTTGAATACTCAGAGGGGCTTCACTATTTAAACTAACAGTCTCTGAAGTAAAAATTCAAGGCATGATTAATATTTTGTACTGTCAACCTCTGAATAAAGTACAGTGAAATAAAAATGGATCTCATTATTGTGATTACCAATTTCTGCATCACTTATCTGTTAATTCTACACTTCTATTTAACTTTAAGAAGCTTATCTCTTAGAATGTCAATGTTAATAACATACACAGTTAAGATCTTCATTATGCCAATCAGGTAGGTCATATGACTCAAAGTTCCTTCTGAAATGCAAAAACCACCCAGCAAGACACTGACTATCCTTACCATGACATATGGTACTTAACTTACAATAGGCTTAGAAGGACTAGATTTTAGTCAGTAAATATCAATTTTATGATATACAAAAGCCAATGAAAAATATTTCTATTGATAATTAAAATTTACAGACAGAGAAAAATGCTGTTTGAGAACTTAAAGTTTGATTTAAGAGTATTTAATTTGTACAGTTTGACATTTATTATATGTTGGCAATTTGTATTTTAACAATTAAAAAGCTTTCTGAATCTCAATGTCTGAGGTCATTAAAAATTGCCTGATACCCCCTCTCTGCCATAATTTTATACAACTCTGAATATTTAAAATGGATTAAAATCTAAAAATATGCTTTAAATGAACACTGAAATTATCCATCAAAACTATGAAAAATAAAAAGTGAATTCTGGCATTTGGACAGGATGCTCTTGAAAAAAAGATATCTAGCTGCTCAGTGAAAAATAGAAACATTGAAGAATTTCCATCCTTTTTGCAACAGCCTCTTTTTTTCAGGAATCCTGGATTGGGATCAATCTGGAACAGGCAATCTCAAAGACTGTCAGCTAAGGATATTGCAGAAAGCGCCATGCCTTCCTACCTTCCCCATCCCTCTTTAGGGACTCCTCATGAGACATTTTTGATCCAGGAGATTTGGAGCCCCTCAGAGTTTAGGGGTGGGGTTACTCCCCTTATTTTTACATGCCAAAGAAGAAAGTGGGATGGCCCTTTCTGCATCAGAATGAAATCTGCTATCTAGAGAAATGGTTTTCAAACAATGGGCCGGGACCCAGGACTGGGTCACAGACCCTAACGTATTGAGTCACAGTGCCCCCTGCTGCTGCCACCAAAAGACTGGAATGCATTGCTCAAAGATGTGAGCAACTGTTGGGTCTCATAGACTCACAGACTTTAAGGTCAGACGGGACCAGTACGATCATCTAGTCTGACCTCCTGCAAAATGCAGGCCTCAAGACCTCACCCACCCACTCCTGCAATAGGCCACCAACCTATGACTGAGTTATTTACCTCCTTAAATCATGATTTAAGGACTTAAGATACAGAGAATTCACTGGTAGGTGAGCCATGCCCTGTGCTACACAGGAAGGCAAAAACCCCCCAGAGCCCAGGCCAATCAGCCCTGGGGGAAAATTCCTTCCCGACCCCAAATATGGCGATCAGTTAAACCCTGAGCACGTGGGCAAGTCTCAACAGCCAGTTACCCAAGAAACAATTCTCTGTAATAACTCAGAGCCCACCCCATGTACTCTCCCCTCTTAGGTCACTTGTAAATCCACCACACGTAGCCAAATATCAGTCAATTTCCAAAATAGGCTAATCATACCATCCCCTCCATATATTTATCAAGCTCAGATTTGAAAGCAGTTATAGTTTTTGACCCCACAACTCCCCTTGGAAGGCTATTCCAGAACTGTACTCCTCTAATGATTAGAAACCTACATCTAATTTCAAGCCTAAATTTCTTGATGGACAGTTTATAACCATTTGTTCTGGTGTCCACATTGGTGCTCTACTCAAATAATTCCTCTTCCTCCCTGATGTTAATCCCTCTGATGTATTTATAGAGAGCAATCATATCCCCCCTCAGCCTTCTTTTGGTTAAGCTAAACGAGCCAGGCTTCTTGAGTCTCCACTCATAGGGCAGGTTTTCCACTCCACAGACCATCCTTGTAGCCCTTCTCTGCACCTGTTCCAATTTGAACTCATCCTTTTTAAACATTGGGCACCAGAACTGCACACAGTATTCCAGATGGGGTCTCACCAGTGCCTTGTACAGCGGCACTAACACCTCCCTGTCTCTACTTGAAATACCTCTCCTGATACATCCTAGAACCGCATTAGCTTTTTTCACAGCCACATCACATTGGTGGCTCATAGTCATCCTATGATCAACCAGTACTCCCAAATCCTTCTCCTCAATCTGTTCCAACTGATGCGTCCCCAACTTATAGGAAAAATGCTTGTTGTTTGTCCCTAAATGCATGACCTTGCACTTCCCATTATTAAATTTCATCCTGTTCCTGATACTCCAGTTTACAAGGTCATCCAGATCTTCCTGTATGATATCCCGATCCTTCTCCGTATCGGCAATACCTCCCAACTTGGTGTCATCTGCAAACTTTATTAGCACATGCCCACTTTTTGTGCCAAGGTCGGTAACAAAAAGGTTGAACAAGATCGGTCCCAAGACAGATCCCTGAGGGACTCCACTGGTAACCTCCCTCCAGCTTGACAGTTCACCCTTCAGTATGACCCGCTGTAGTCTCCCTTTTAACCAGTTCCTTATCCACCTTACTATATTCATATTAATCCCCATCTTCTGTAACTTACCTAATAACTCCCTATGTGGAACCGTATCAAATGCCTTGCTGAAATCTAAGTAAATTAGGCCCACTGCATTCCCTTTATCTAAAAAATCTGTTATCCTTTCAAAAAAGGAGATCAAGTTGGTCTGGCAAGATCTCCCTTTTGTAAAGCCATGTTGTATTTTATCACAGTTACTGTTATCCTCTACAGCCTTAAGTACTTTCTCCTTCAAAATTTTCTCCAAGACTTTGCATACTACTGAGGTCAAACTAACAGGCCGGTAGTTACCCGGATCATTTTTATTCCCTTTCTTGAAAATAGGAACTACATTAGCGATTCTCCAGTCATACGGTACAACCCCCGAATTTACAGATTCATTAAAAATCCTCGTTAAAGGGCTGGCAATTTCATGAGCCAGTTCCTTTACTATCCTCAGATGGAGATTGTCAGGACCCCCCGATTTAGTCACATCCAGCAGCTCAAGTTTGGCTTCTACCTCAGGTATGGTAATTTCCACATTCATGATCGCAGGCATTAATGGGTCGCAGGCATTAATGATTTTTTTCAACTGGGTTTGAGGAAAAAAAAAGTTTTAAAACCACTGATCTAGAGGAAGAATTTAGTGTGCTTCCCTTCTGGAAGACTTGAATCATGTGGACTAGAACCTCGCTTTTCATTCAGTGGCTCCTTTAGCCTCCATGGATTACACAATAGCATGGAGCAGAGAGATGTTGTCAAAAGGCAATTTGAAGTCTGACTTCCTTTTTCCTTTGGGCTGGATTGCCTCCTCAGTTTTTGAACTGAAGAGGTTGCAGCCCCAGGAAGGAAGATTCTCTATTGTGGTCTGTACCTCCTGGTTATTTCCAATGACAGAACCCAGGAGGATCTTCGAGTCACCATTAATGTGGCCATAGCATGTGTTAAAGTATCAGATGCATACAAACAAGGAGTCTGGTAGTACTTATAAAGACTAAGAAATTTATCACATGAGCTTTCGCGGAAGGATGGAGTGGATTGCACCTTCAGCAAGTTTGCATATGACACTACGCTGGGGGGGGGGGGGGCCAATAGATTCACTGGTGTGTAGGCATAGGATACAGAGTGACCTAGACAAATTGAAAGATTGGTCCAAAAGAAATCTGGTGACATTCAATAAGGACAAGTACAGAGTCCTTCACTTAGGACAGAAGAATCCCATACATTGCTAGACTGGGGACGAACTGGCTAGGAAGTAGTTCTGCATAAAAGGACCTGGGTTAAAATAGACAAGAAGTTGGATATGAGTCAACAGCATGCCCTCATTCCCAAGAAGGCTAACGGCATATTTGGCTGTATTAGTAGGAGCATTCACAGCAGAGTGAAGGTAGTGATTATTCCCCTCTATTCAACACCGGTGAGGCCAGAAAACTACGCTCTGTTTTGGGCCCTTCCACTACAGAAAGGATGTGGACAAATTGGAAAGTACAGAGGAGGACAATGAAAATGATAGGCACCTTGAGCACATTACTTATGAAGAGAGGCTGAGTGGACGATGCTTGTTTAGTCTGCAGAAAACAAAGGAATGAGGGGGGATTTGATAGCAGTTGTCAACTAGCTGAGAGAGTGGAGCTAGGTTGTTCTCAGTGGTGACAGATGACAGAACAAGAAGCAATGATCTCAAGTTGCAGTGGGGGAGATCTAGGTTGGATATTAGGAAAATCTTTTTCAGTAGGAGGGTGGGGAAGAACTGGAATGGGTTATCTAGAGAGATGGTGGACTCTCCATCCTTGGAGGTCTTTGAGGCCCAGCTTGACAAAGCTCTGGCTGGGATGGTTTAATTGGGGTTGGTCCTGCTTTGAGCAAGGGGTTGGACTAGATGATCTTCTGAGGTCTTTCCAACCCCAATCTTCTGTGATTCTATAGTACTGGTGTCTCCATTACAGCATGTAGTACCATGACTTCAGTGCGTCATCATGCTAACATATGCAAGGGTGACTCTAGGACTGGACCCACAGACAAATCCAAATAAAGCCCAGGACTGAAAAGGATGATACCAAGTTTTCAAAAGGGCCAAATAATCAGTATCAGAAAAAAGATGATCAGTTGATTTAGTTGGTACTGCAAACACTTTTCATAGCTGGTAAAGAGATGCCAGAGGGATACATCTTAGGTCAATGGCTGCTCTTCAACTGCAAAGTCAACACAAGTGCAACCCCATGTTGAAATCTGTATGTCTGTTCTAAGGTCCCAAAGATGGAGACCTGTGTTTTAGCTCACCTCTAGTGCAATGCTCCTTCCTAACTATTCCCAAGAAACTGACATATAGATTAAAGTAGACAATGGAGGTCTCAGATATTTTGGTCCTGGTGCTTAGGGTGAGCACATCTTGCTAGAGCTCTAACCAAGGAGGACTAGAGGGAAAACCGAGCCTTAGTTACATCCTTCTCCATGTCCAATGAAGCTTTCAAAGAGCATTCCAGAAGAACTAAATTTAGAAAAGCATCCATGTCCTTCAGAGAACACTTGGACAGAGAACAGCAGATGATTCAATGATCAGGGATGTGTCCTTTGCCTAAACAGAAAGGTACATAGCGTGTCCCTCACTAAGTGGCATAAAAGCATTGAAGAGACGCATATAAAAACCACAGATTTCACTTCTGCCATAAAAGCTCAAAGGAGGGGGCAAAAGAGGATGGCAGGGCGCTGAGTCTACTATATACTACAAATAAGTACTGAAAACTGTATATTTCTAAAAAGACAGGAAGCAACAAAGTTAATTACCAAACAACTACACATCAATAACACTAACTGCAACAGTCTCACAGAAACAAGTTGATAAGAGTAGGTAAAAAGGAAGTGAGGGACAGTTGGATCTACTCTACCCTTTATGCCCTTAGGTGGGGTGCAAGGACATCTAGAGTACAGGTGTGGTACCAAGACACTGGTGGTCAAAAGAATCCAATCTGGCACACATGGGGTAGCATACATGCAGACAGTCACAAAAAAAAAAAAAGCTTTAAAGTTTTTTAAAGTTGAACCTTGGATAATTTTTTGCCATTATTTATGTTCTAACTGAAATGTTTTGTTCTAGTTCACATCACTGATTAGTTTACTGGGGGAGGGAGAGAAGAGAGACAACTGAAGGAGATGGATTCATATCAGATTCATATAAGCCTGCTGTAGATGGGGTGGACATGCTGGTGCACCTAAAACCTCCCATCAGGATTGGCTGGAGGTATGTAATGTTCGTGGCTTCACTTTTCATTTTCTGCTATTCTGTCAAGTATACTATATGTGTAACAACACTCACTACTTCACAACAAAGTTTGTTATATATTAAAACAAGGTGACACCTACTAAAATTGAAAAGAAATTTGAAGACAAATACTTTTTTTTTTAAAAAAGGATACATAAGTTACCTTGCTGAGATCACTACCACTAAGTACTGATATAAATAACTAATTTTCAAAACAGGATTTGACATTAATATTAATCTTATTCTCAGTTACACAGAATAGGAAAAATGTATAAGGTATATCAAATCCCACGATTAAGAGTATAAGCCAATCACTAATTGTCTAGAGTTAGGAAGATTTTCTCATATGTACACTGTTGCATGAAAGTTCAATGTAAATGCTGCACTTTTTACACAGAAGAATGAGATGCAAGATATTAACCTGATCTACTATGGCTGTTCCTACATGCTTATTTGATTGAAAGAAAAAACTCATGATGGAGAATACATTTTTTTCACATTTGCTTTCCTCAGTTTCAAATCTTAAAAACATTTTTTTTAAATCAGTTTTATAGATATCAAGCTTGCTTTCTTCACATTTCTGCTTCATTTCCATGCCCTTTATGACTCTCCAAGAACACTTACTACCACTACTAAAGCTTTGTAAAAACTAACTTTTATGAAAGCAATTTACTAAGAAAGCATTTTCAACCTACTTAATTTCCAGTTTACTCATTTGAGCTTATAATGCTTGCATGCTTACTGAACAAAGTCTTAGTTTTTCTTTCATTAGGTAGGTATTGTTAGCTTTGCTCCTAAGTAATTGGATTTCTTCCGTTTTTATTGCCTTGCTTGTAATAAAGCTTTAAATGATTGCATAAACATTTGAGAATTCCCATAAGGGGAGAAAGTAACGTTAGCAATTCACTATACGCTAGCAATAGGTTTACAGATATGATTTTTCCTGACAGCTCCTAGACCCTTATGATAGCAGTTACTTAAAGCATGCATTAGAAACCATTATAACTGTGGCTCATTCCTAGGCTTCCAGAGCCCTTATACCTGATATCATATTATTCCCTTTTATACTACTCCTTTTTTTAAAAAAAAGATTTTTTGAGAATTGAAATTCAGAACAATGCTAAAGATTAAAATTTGTTACTCAGTTTCTCTCGCTACACAGTTAACAGACAAAAAACCAAAAGCACTTAAAAAACTGTGCCTTGTAAATATTTTGTTTAAACTTATTTTACAGTAAATTAAATTGCTACTGGTTCACTATAGGCATCTTTTCTGTTGTTCATTCCCACAGACTGGTTGATAATCTGAATGTTTTCTAGCAACCGTACTAGTGAAAAAATGCAGAGATCAATGTAGTACAGATGATCATGAAAATGTGCCTTTTAGCAATTTTTATAGACTTTGAGCTTTTGAAAATTAAAAACAGTAGCTTGTATAGCTATTCAAGAATCCAAGAGTAATATACAAAAGCCTTTCAACAAAAACACAAATTGCCAACTGAACCAGAATGGCATCCAGTAAACTCGCTGCTCTGATGTCACAAAATTTTTCATAAACACCAAAATCTAAAAGAGTCAAATCTAGCCAATATTGATTACTTCACTTAAGATTCAACAGTTGCACTTTTAATGTACATTTCCCATTACCTTGCTTTGATCTGAATCTAAAATTAACTGATTAACCATTTATACACAGTGGTTAGGCGGTTCCCCGTGTGCTGTGGTGGAGGATGCTCAGCAGCCAGATGATGGACTTGTACTGTGACCCAGATGATAGCAGCACTGAAAGTTTGAGAATGACCTTTTAACTGGCTACTGGCACAGTAACATACATAGCTAGTCTTCTAGGTAAAGTGACTACAGATACTTCAAAAATATTTGTGAAGTTTAATTGTAAATTTTCAAATAAAGAATCAAGGGGAGACAGAAAATGGTTTTCGGAGGATTTAATCATATAACCATGCCCTTTAACTTTAGTCTTTTAAAAATCTCCCCCACTGCATCAAGTAATTCTCCAATCTTGGTTCACAAACCCCCTCATCATTCAAATTTCCCCTAAAAAACTAAGTTCTTCCACAATGCCCACATGTGATGGAATCCATGCACCCCTAGGGCATGATCTATGTAACTTTTCTGTTCAGTTTTGCAATGTAATTGTGTGATTTGATGCCAAATAGGCTATACCAAGTTCCTTTGTGAATGCTTGCAACATATTCTACATAACTATCCTGGTGCCATGTTTCCTACAGCAACATATGTGAACAGATGTGAAGCATGTTACAGGGTTCAGACTCTCAGGACTATTTCTAGCACAGAGACTGGAGAATTACATGACAAAGGGAAGGCAGATGCCCTCCCTGGCTCAGGTAGAAGCAAAGAGAATGACACAGCAGCACAGAGGGGGAGGGACTGTGAGGAGTTTGTAAAAACAAAGACACAGACTCTGAGGGGAGAAGATGCAGGCTTTCACCTGTAGGACTCCATCTCGCAACCAACTTCAAGCAAGATCTGGGCCCTGCCTTGTAATAGGCAGAGAATGGCTGTGAAACATGAACAGCCGAACACCTTGTGCATAATATTGGACTATGAGGTCAGTTTAGATAGAGATGTTAGATTAGTAAGTGGTTTATACCTTTTATTTGATAGTGGTCACACCCGACTCATTTATATTATGATTCTGCCTTGACTAGCCATTTTCTCACTTGAAATTATATTCTGATCAATAAACGAGTATTTGTTTTATCTAAAGCTGTGTGGTCTTTAGAGGGTGTGGATGTGGAAGGCTGGGCACAATCAACTTCTTCATTAAGCAGATGAATTTGAGACTATGGTGATTTGGAGTGGGTCCCAATCCCTTAAAACAGTGGCTCCCCAGGCTCCCTGGGGCTGGGGGTGCTCACTTGGAGACTGACGCCTGTGTGGCTAGTGGATTTACACCCACTGCCTGGGACCAATTACACACTGGTATCTGGTGAGGACTGAGTCAGGAGTGAGTGGTCACTTAGCAGGGGCAGGGTGAATTGGGGTTCAGGAGTGGGGTTCAAGGGATCATAGCAGCACACCAGACTGGATCTAGGGAGCAGCCTGTCATATTGGAGAAGCTATACCAGGGTTTTGTGGCCCCCCAGCCTGATGCTTTAATTGAGTGATTTCAAGTGAGTTATATGTATAGTAACTGAATAGTCAGGAGACCATGATTTGTTGTTTTCTGTTTATTTCGGGTGAAGGAAATAAGCACAGGGAAACCCAAAAATAGATATTAGTGAGGCAGAGGTAGAATTGGAGAATGCTAGCTTGCAAGCAGAGGAGAGAAGAGGAATGCGAGTTTGCTGCATGGCAAGCAGAAATGGAACACCAAAAGCAAGAAAGAGAGAGAATTTAGAAGACAGTGGGCAGAGATGGACAGAAAAGCTGAGGAAGTTGCCCGCCAGATGTGCTTTGGAGTTAAAGCTTGTAGATGAAGCTCTGTCTGCTACTAAGGCAGGTGCAGGATTTCCTGTATTCCTTTCTGATTAGAAACTCTCCAGGTAGGGATTTTCTACCACTCCATCTTCTTTAAAGCAAAGCACATTTTTGGTAATATTTTTTAAACATATTCAATTTACATGGATAGAGCAATTTTCCCATTTAGTAATTAGGCATTTTGCAATAGCATTAGAAATAAAGTTAGAGTTTTATATGGATTGCCTGGGTAACTGAGTGTATTACAATATTCAAATCTACCCCTCCTTCCAAAAAGTAAAATAAAATACAAATCTGTAGCCAATAAACAGCCAACCAACCAAAGCCAAAAATTTCCCTAGAGAGTTTTACCCTGAAAAGGGAAGAGAACCAAATATTCCATGAAGTCCACTAGCATCTTTGTTGCTGGTATTGTTTCTACATGGAAGACACTTCAGGGATAGGCAGCATGATTTAAAGAGATAACTCAGTCATAAGTTGGTGGCCTATTGCTGGAATGGGTGGGTGAGGTCTTGAGGCCTGCATTTTGCAGGAGGTCAGACTAGATGATCGTACCGGTCCCTTCTGACCTTAAAGTCTATGAGCAGTACAAAACCTTAAGACAGAAGATTGATATCGAGTCTGGGAGTTAGGCCTTGTACACACTACAGCGTTATCGCATGGTAACGCTTCTTACCGCACGATAACGCTGAGAGCGTACACACTCAAATGCCACACAACAGGTAAACCACCTAAACGAGAATGGTAACTGTACTGCGCTTTAGACAGCCTCTGGAAATAACCCAGAGTCCCAATCAAGCCACTCTTCGACACCAGAGCTGTCATAGTTGTCAATTTCACTGCTCTAACAGACCAGAGAAATTGACAAGTAGCTGGGCTCCAAGCTCCAGACTTCAAGCCACCAGGGTTGCGGCTCCCTGGGCATCAGAGCTCCAGCCGCTGGGGGACTGGGGAACCACGGTGGCTAAAAAGGCCTTAATAATACCATTGGTATAGTAATGTTTTTTTTTGTTTGTTTTGGTTTTTTTTTTTTTTTTAAAACAAAACCACAAAAAGTTGCCACATTCCATATCAGATGCATTTAACTCTCAGCCGTAGATCAGTGCTAAGAGAAACTATACTACAGTCTTATTTGAAAATAGCTTTAGCTGACTATCTTTTCCTATCTTTACATGCTACCTATTACAATACTAATATGTATCTAACAAATTCAATGCCCAATTAAATAAATATCTTTTCTTGGCTGCAGCAGAAGTCAGTGATTGGAGAGAAGGTTAAAAACTCTGTGTAGCCATATGGTTCAAACACAATTTACTTGCTTTATGACTAAAAAGCAAATTCAGGACCTCCTTTACACAAGGCGTAACAAGGAACTGAAATTTTGATTGCCCCAGAAGTCACAGAGGTCCCAGAAAGTCACAAATCTGTGATCATCAACCATAATAATTAAGAAAAGATGGTTACTAACCTTCCTGTAACTGTCGTTCTTCGAGATGTGTTGCTCACGTCCACTCCAATTAGGTGTGCACACGCATTGTATATGGCTGCTGGAAAGAATTTTCCCTAGCAACCCAGAGGGTCGGCTACAGAGCCCCCCGGAGTCACACCGCTATGGCACCCTTTATAAGGGCTTGCTGACCCTCCCCTCGCCAGTTCCTTCTTACCAAGGATCCGACAGAGGGGTAGGTTTGGAGTGGACGTGAACAACACGTCTCAAAGAATGACAGTTACAGAAAGGTTAGTAACCATCTTTTCTCCTTTGAGTGCTTGCTCACGTCGACTCCAATTAGGTGATTCACAAGCACTTCCTGGAGGAGGGGTTGCAGCTCAACTGGTTAAGGACTTTAGCACAGCTCTGCCAACTGCCGCATCCTCCGCTGCCTGCTGGGTAATCATGTAGTGGGCTGCGAACGTATGAATTGAGGACCACATTGCAGCCCTACAGATGTCCTGGATCGGAACCCGGGCCGCAAAAGCCATGGATGTAGCCTGGGCCCTTGTTGAGTGGGCCGTGATCCTCCGGGCTGCCCTGCTTGCTAGACTGTAGCATGTCTTAATGCAGGATGTAATCCAGGATGACAGTGTCTGCGAGGAGACCGGAAGCTCTTCATCCTGTTGGCTACCACCACAAACAGTTGGGGGGAGGGGGGATGACAACTTTCTGAACACCCTTGTCCTATCAATATAAAAGGCCAGGGCCCTCCTCATGTCTAGGGAATGTAAAGTGCACTCTCAGCCAGGAGTGTGTGGTCTCGGATAGAAGATTGGCAGAAATATGTCCTGATTTGCATGGAAGGCGGAGACCACCTTGGGTAAGAAAGCCAAGAGTGGCCATAGGTGGACTTTGTCTCTGAAGAATACAATATATGATGGCTCTGATGTAAGCGCTCTTAGCTCGGAGACTCTCCTGGCTGATGTAATTGCCACCAGGAATGTCACCTTCCAAGAGAGGTATAACTCTGAGCATGTTGCTAGCGGTTCGAAGGGTGGCCTGGTAAGTGCTCCAAGAATGAGGTTACGGTCCCGCCGTTGAACTGGTTCAACGGTCTTCGGAAACCTCTTGCTGATTCCCTTAAGGAAACGGGCCACTATTGCATTTGAAAAGACTGAACTGTCCTCTATTGGTGGATGTAAGGCAGAGAGGACCACCAAACGGACTTTAAGAAAATGATTGGTTAAAATACACTATAAAACCAGGACAAACGAAAGTATGGGGAAGGAAAAGAGAATCACTGGGATAAAGGTTTGGAATCAGAAGCTTGCTGACCCCAATAAACCTATTGTATTGCCTACTATTGGACTCTGGACTTCGACCTCTGTTGGCGAACAAGAATTACAGGGGGTGTGAAACTCAATCTGTATACACTTCAGTAAGAGTAGAAGGCCAATAGATGAGGTGAGAATTACAAGCTAGAATTATATCTTCTCAAAAGACATCATTTTGTTGGATTCCTACTTCCCCAAGAGGAGAAGGGGAAGATAAATATGTGTAACATTCAAGAAGGTTTTTTCTGATAATTCTGTCCCATGAGGTAAATAATATTACTATAGATTTTGGCAAGCTTTGCTTCCCACTTATGGTGAATTGGGAATTCTGTCTGTACCGCTTCTGAATTGTGGATCATTTTATGAAATTGTATCATGAAACTACTGTCTCATGAGAAGCCTCTCTGTATGTGGATCCACTATGTTAGTAGATTGTGACATGCCTCTGCTATGCTAGAGACAAAACACGAGTGATCAATATGTAACAAAGACATATTCAAAATAAAAATAAAACACCTTGAAGCAATCAATTTGCTCTAGCTAGAAGCTAGATTAGAATTAGAATAATTTATTTTGATATGTGGTGGATATTACCTCACTTGAGTCTTTAAATCAAGAGCAGATATCTTAAAAAAATAAAATAAAAAAATCCTGAGTGCCCATGAAAGCTCAGGTGAAAAATAAATTCATTAGTCTTTAAAAGTGAGACAGGACTCCTTGTTTGTTTTGCTGAACTAGACACACAGCTACTCCTTTGAATCTTTTCAAAGATACTCAAGCAGAAGTTATAGATCTGAAGAAATTCTTTACCCTGTCTTATCCTGAGGTCAGAATAGAATTCAGATCATGATAATGGTGTCTTTTGGCTTTAAAAACTATGAACACAGAGCAGGGCTCTGCTTAGAGATTATAACAGTCACTATATAAATTTACTGATACCGAGTCAGACTAAATTGATTTGAAAAAGCAATCCAAACTAAAGCTCCTTTTATTTGTAATCTTACATTAAATATATTTTTGTACTTTTTTTTTTTTGTTTGTTTTTACTTTGGGGCACAGCATCACTAAATAATTACTTTTTTTCTGTCATCCATAGTTAAGTTTTGAGGAACACCTCAAATGACACTTTGTGTGTGCAAGTGAATTAAGCAAGTTTATGGTAGGCATCCTAGAAGATATTACAGGAGGAAGTGATCGGAGAAACTGGTATTAAATCCCATGTACTTCACATTGTCCAGCATACTTACATGTTCACGAAGTATAACATGTCCCCTAAATTTGCTGATGGAAAACAATGTAGCTGCAAACTCTTCCACAAACAAGTAGAAGTGATAATGTGCTGTGGCAGTCAAATAGATATTACCTCTAACACCATTTAAAAAGTGGGAAATACTGTAAAAAGTAAACAGCCAATATACCAATTACACCAAAGACAGGAAATGTTTTCAAACTGAAAAAATGTTGAAAAATTAAGTATGATTTTTTTCACTTCCTTTTTCCCCTATTCAGTTATTTGTACATCATAGTTGTCAGGTGCTTCAAAGAAAATTAATAGAATAGATCAACATCCAGTGATCCATCCCATCACCATTCCCGACTTCTGGCAAACAGCAATTCCTGCTTACTCTGCCTACCAATAGCTTTTGATGGAGCTATCCTCCATGAACTTATCTAGTTCTTTTTTGAATCCTGGCCTTCACAACATCCTCTGGCAAAGAGTTCCATGTGATGTGTGAAGAAATACTTTTTATTCATTTTAAACCTGCTGCCTATTAATTTCATTTGATGACCCCCAGTTTTTGAGTTATGAGAAGTAAATAATTTTTTTTTCTCCACACAAGTAATGATTTTATAGAACTCAACTTCTCTTAGTTGAGTGGTCTTCACCTGGGCGATATCGCCCACTAGTGGGCGTTGTGATTTTTTGTGGGCGCTACTAACAATTTAATGACAGTGGCAATTTATAAAAAGTAACAATTTATGTAGGTGGGCGGTAAACTTACTGCAAATGTGAAAATATAGAAAAACTGGGCGCTGATCCAAAAAAGGTTGAAGACCACTGTCTTAGTTGTCTCTTTCCCAAGCTGAAAAATGCCAGTCTTATTAATCTCTCCTTATATGGAAACTTTTCAAGACCCCTAATAATTTTTGTTGATCTTTTCCAATTCCAATACATTTCTTTAGAGATGAGGCAACTACACCTGCTTGCAGTTTTCAAGATGTGGGCATACCATGGATTCATATAGAGGCAGAGGTATTTTCCATCTTATCTAACCTTTTCCAAATTATTCCCAACATTCTGCTACCTATTTTAATTGCTACTGCACCTTGAGTGGATGTTTTCAAAGAACTATCCCCAATGATTCTCCCCTCCCCCCCTCCGGTTCCCTCCCCACTCCCCTCATCGCCCCTAGACCTCTCCCCATCCCTCTCGGCCCCCGCAGGGGCCCTTCCTCACCCACCTGCCAGTTTCCCGACCTCTAGGCCCCCTCCCCCTTGCTTGGCCGGAGCTGCAGGGGTGGCCAGAGTCGCTCCCTGGCCAGGCTGCTCCCACCCTGAGCCACACATCTGACCTGAGCATGCTCAGGTTGGGAGATTTGGAAAAAGCTGCAGCCTGGCCACAGCTCCCAGGCACCCGCAGGCTGGATTCCAGCCTCTGGCAGGCCAAATTCTGGCCTGCAGCCGCTGTTCCTGGCCCCTGCCAGCCCCGCTGGGGGCCAGGGTCAGCAGGGGAAAAGAGACTTGCCCCTTTCCCCCACTGACCCCAGGCACCAGCTGAGCAGCGGGGCCAGCCAGGGAAAAATAGGTGCCGGTACAACATACCGGTGCATACCGGCTCCAAAGAA
The DNA here is from genome assembly GCA_007922175.1 of Pelusios castaneus. Classification (NCBI taxonomy): domain Eukaryota; kingdom Metazoa; phylum Chordata; order Testudines; family Pelomedusidae; genus Pelusios; species Pelusios castaneus. Next base: position 2,410,805 of record ML685883.1, read on the forward strand.
GCCCTGCCAATGGGTTATATTCACATGTACTTCTGCACTTTATCACCAGTGAACTTTTGTGTAATGTCAAGGTTCCCTAGAACACACAAGTAGGCACTCTTGGGAACAGGTATACAGTGAAATAGTTAAATAATAGATCATGGACATGATTTTGCTTTTGGAAATTCATTGTGCTAAACAAATAGGCCCAGTGCTTAAACATCATTGTGACAGCCACTTCAAAAATGATTTGCTTTAGGACAACAGATAGATAACAGATTAAAGAAGCAATTCTTTGTGCCTTCCATACAGTCCATTATCACCTGCTCTCTGCTCCTGTAGCAGGAACAGCAGAAGGATATCCTCTTGTCATGGCTGTGAGCAGTTGAAGACTTCTTTATTGGGCTTCCTCTTACGGTTGGAGTTTAATGTTATGGAAAGCACAGGGTAACATTTTCAAAATATGTACAAAAACGGCCAGATGGTATGTTTCTGTTTTTGTCAAACAGATTATTTTTTCCAGTATATGAGGTAATCTTTCTAGAGTCCAATTATATGTACAATCAACATGTAGTATTTTAGTTTATTCATTAATGAATTTACTAAACCTGTGTGTAAAGCTAAGTGCTTTTCATGTATAATTTGAAATAAAATTGTTATACAGAATTATACAACTAAGAAAATGAAGGGTTCAGAACATGATATTTTATGCTAAAAATAACAGGTAATAAGTAACTGAAGAGCAATATAGATTTATAAATTGGACATAATTTTAGAGATTTGACCATTTACATGAATATCTTGTTTTTGTAAATACAGTTTTAGCAATTGATTTTTTTTTTAAATGACTGAATTTAAGTTTTGACCACTGTTCACCTGAAGCAAACATCTTACATTTATATTATTTTTTTTAAAGTATTTAAAATATAATTATAAAAGAACACTATACAAAAAGAGAAGAACTATTCAAGTAATAAAAATAAGTTGTACTGTCAGTGCTTTATCATTTATAAGGGAAGTGTTTTAACTTTCTTCTAATTCTTTGGTGAATAGATCCTAAGAATTTTATGTTTTAAAACAGAAAGATTTCATGGGAAACTCTACACTTTACATCAAATGTCTAACAGATGACTAAATATATTAGTCTCCCATAAATCTATATTAATGATGTCTGGACAGGCATTATCTAGGGATAACACCAAGATAATAATCCCTACTTCCCTCTCTTGGAAATTATAGTCAGAGAAAAGTGTTAATATTCCTACTAAGGTGCTAATCCCAGTCTTTACTCATTTTCCTATCAATAACCAGCTAAACAGAAGTGTGATAAATGGAAACTCTCCCTCACCGTTTGATTGCAATATAGGAGATTAAGCTATTTATTGAAGACTCATATCAGGGTTGGATGAGGGATGCAATAGCAGAGACAGACCTCAGAAAACTAAAAAGGGTATAGAGTAGTGAAGACACCATCCCCTCAATCACATCAAGTAGTCCGTAAAAGGAGTAAATGAAGTAGTAACCTCCCATATATATTCATAGCAGCAACAAGGGGAGCTATGGAACTTGGGAAGGAGCTTGAAAGTTGATCAGACGCTAGGCTAGTCAGATCCTTTCACAGAACAAGTTGCTACAAGAGTGTGGAGAATGGCCTCTGTTAATTTGCCCCTCCTCCAGGCTTCTGACTACTGTCATAGGAAAATGTCTGCTAGTTGTTTCCTTTCACAGGAAAAAGTGCTTTAGGGACCACCTCTGCAGCTCATAATAGATCTCCTAAACTCATCAGGAGTTCTGTCAGTATCATTACTGCCACACAGTTCTAAATAGCTGCAGCAAACCTGATTAAGGTTTGGGCACTTTTCACGTGGTGCTTCTACACAGAGGGGAACAGGAGGCGGCACTGGACCTATCTGACTGCAGACTTTAGCAGATAAACTTGGTACACACATGGAAGACACTCTCTGAAACCACAGGAGTTAGAAACAATTTTGCTTTTAAGTGAAAGCTTACAGTTTTCTGAATTTATAGAATTCACCTGGAAAAGACTCCTACTTACACTTGCAATAGATTTTTAAGCTTTGAATGTGTTATAGCAGTTGTTTTCAAACTTTTTTCCTCAAGACCCAAATGGGAAAAAAAAAAAATCAGTTATGCCCGTGACCCAACAATTACATCTTTGAGCAATGCATTTCAATCTTTCGGCAGCAGCAGCAGGGGGCGCCTCAACCACTATCTGTGACCCAGTACTGGGTCCTGACTCTCGGTTTGAAAACCACTGTTATAATATCCTTGTCATAAAAGAATTTGTATTTATACAACTACTGAGCATGATTACCATAACTGGCATTTCTGAGGACTGGCTGTCCCTTGGAGATGCTATGTCCTTTGCCCAGTCAGTCTCATCCCTGAAGAAACAAAATGATAAACAACCAACCCTATGTACTGATTTTAGAGCACAATTCTACTCCAGAGTCAGCCTCCAAAAATAATAGTATAAACAATTATGTCTAAAGGTTTCAAGAGTAAATGTTCTCAATTTACAATTTAAAAGGCGTTTTTCCATAGTTCCCAGGCCTGCAAAATACTCAACCTGAGATGTGAAAATAGCTACATTATCAGTCGGTCCATCTTTACCAATCAGAGATTCTGAGGACGAATTTCTATCCTCAGCAAGATTAAAAAAGTTACCTTGGGGTAAGTTTGGCCATGCAAGTGAGACTTCATTAGGAATTCTGATAATTTTGCATGAATTTGAATAAAGTGCACCCCACTTTCCTAGTCTCAGTGCTGTTTAAGATGAGGTTAGTCTAAAATAGTGGAATACATTGAATAAGAAGAATGTGTAATAAAAAACACTTCCAAGCAATTTACAATCATTAACATTTTGATTTTCACAATGCAACAGTATCTGCCACCCTTGAGGATTCACATATTTTAAGAGCTGAGGGAATTTTGCCATACTCATGCTAAAGATCTAAGACAAGGAGTATACTAAGCGACAGTATTTTTAGAGAAGGGGAGATTTGTGTTGGAGCAATGATCCTGTGAGAATCAAGAACAAAAGCATGAAGTCAGCACAAGAGTCTCAAAGCCAATTGGGAAATCAAAGTGTAAAGAGTAAGTTACACCACACAGCTCATTTATATCCTGACATTTCTTCAAAGTAAAGAAAATATACTTTAAAGCTTCATTGGAAGCGTTAACAGACTGAGAGCTCCTTCAATGCAGCTAAACACCATCAGCACTCAAAGATCCCCGAGACTGGAAGGCCTCCTTATTGCCCAAAGCAAACAGCGGCATTATCAACATATTTTGGTACAACAGTATTAACTTCAGCACTTAGCTCTCAAAATTAATTTCAGCACTTGGCTCCTCAGATGTACAAGGCCACATTTCTGGATCCGTGTGCTAAGCTTACCCCAGCCCTCCAGCACAGAGACACCTGAATGAAAACTGCACTGACAGGGGAGAAGCGAGTTGTGATCATACTGTAGAAACTTGCAACATTAGCTTGCTATAAATGAGTGAGAAATCATTGTGGAATTGGAAAATCCACTGTTGGGGCCATTGTCACGCAAGTCTGTAGGGTTATTAAGGGTCTTATGCTGTTCAGCACTGAGATTCCCAGCAATGTGCAAAATGGAATGGATTTGCAGCAATGGGGAGCCTGGACTGTGAGGGAGTAATAGCCTATATGCATATCTCTAGTCTGGCACCAACCACCTTGACAGAGAATACATCAACAGAAAGGGCTATTTTTCAATGGTTATGCAAGCTAGTGGATCACCAGGAAGTCATCACCAATACCAACATTGGCTGGGCATGCTTGCATCATTAAGGATACAAGACTGTTCAGAAAACTACAAGCAAAGACATACTCTTCTAACAAGCAGATTACCATCAGTTAAGTTGAAATCCTAATAGTCAGCCTGGAGGACCCAGCCTCTCTCACTCCTTTGGCTCATGAAGTCATACATCAACCACCACGAAAGCACCAAAAGAAAGATTCGACTACCAGCTTAGCAGATGCAGAATGACAGCTGAATGTGCTTTTGGCCATTTGATGGGCTGCTAGCATTGTTTACTGACCAAATTAGAGCTCAGTGAAAAATATACTCCAATTATTATTATAGCTGCCTGCTGTGTCCTGCATAGCATCTATGAAGTCAAGTAGGGAAGTTCATGTGGAGGGAGAGTTGAGAAGGTGGAGCGACTGTCTGATGAGTTTCAACAGCCAGACACAAAGGCTATCAAAACAGTCCAATGCAGAACTATATGGCTCAGGGAGGATTTGAAAGAGCACTTTAATAGCGAGACAAAGTCATGCATTGTGGTGTAACGTGCTCCACCTGGCTCTGCAATTTGGATGCCTGTTGGGGTTTGTATGTGCCTGGTGCACATCTATGAATAAAACACTAATGGATGCACCTATGAATGTTTTGATGCTTGCTGTATATTTATGATCATTACACTGTTTGTCATTGATCCTATTGATTATGTCACTGTGTACTTTCACTGCCACTAGGGATTATGCAGCACCTGCTGGGAATTAATCAAGAACAATTATTTTCCAAACAAAAGAGGTTTTTGACTAATGAAAACACCACACCTAAATAAATAAATAAATAAATAGATGTCTGTCACATTAAAACAAATACATTATATAAATTTACAGTACAATATAAGGAAGAGAAAGGAATGTTCAAGTTCATTTTAGGTTCACATACATGAACTGTGGCTCCCACTGGTCAGTTTATGTGAAGATGTGGTTGTCCTTATCCTCCCCAGATGTGGAGTGGTACGTGGCAACCCCATGTCACATGGAATGCTGGGAGCATGGGAGGAAGGTTGTTGAAAGGTGCTATGTTGCAGTTCTCCATGGAGAGCAACAGGAGTCAAATCTGGGATTAATGAACCTGTGGACCAATAAATCTGCAGCATCTGTGTTTGCCAGAGAAGCTCCATTATCCCCTGGTGCATATCTATCTCCTTTTCTTGATGGGCCTCCCAGGCCTCTCTCCTGTCCACTGTTTCCCACTCCATACAGTCTGCATTTTTCATCCCCCAAAGTCCTTTGTTCACAGTCCGACACAGCACTGGTTTGCAGGATCTCTCAGAAAATGTCATCCCAAGTCCCCCTTTTACTCCTCCTTATCTGGTTCAGGCATTCTGCAGATGTGGAGTGGGAATCCCTCAAGGCCACAATGGTGAAGGAAACAAAAGTGCAAAGAACTCAGTTGCTCTTGGTGTCCTCGGGTCAGGATTGCCGAGTACCTCCATGTAAGTGTCATTGAGATCTCTCAAGAGGATTCAAAGGACATCCATGTATACATAAACAAACTGCTCTTCATGGGGGGAATGAAAAGCAGATACCAGTTCTACCTTTGTATTTGAATAAATTAATGAAAAGTCAATAACTGTGTTGGGTTAAGTTGGATATGCCTTTTCACTAGAATGGAAATAAAATTTACACACATCTTACATCTCTTCCTCTGCATCTGGCTTGTCCATGCTAGATTGACTGAATTACAGTATTATCTCAAGCAGGTTCTGGTTCGTGGCATAAGTACAACTCCTGGTCACATGTCTCCCACCCTCTGCCTCTTCCTTCTCCAGTTCCTCCTCATTGTTGGTGTTCAAGGCAGGGGCATGTGTCTTAGGATCCTCAGAGATAGTCACAATGGTATACCAGCTGGTCGTGGGGTCTCCCCAAGAAAGGCATGCCACTCTTTGTAAAAGCAGCAGGTCTGCAGCTCTGCACAAGATACACTGTCAGGCTCATCGGCCTTCCGATATATCTGCCCCAATTCCTTCCCTTTCATGCAACACTGTTGGTGAGCTGTGTCATACCACTTTCTCCTGTAGCCCCGGGGCAACTTGGTCTGTAGCTGTGCTTGCACATCCTCTTGTTCCCACAGACAGGAGACATTGAATCTCTTAGGTCTGCTCCAGGTCAGTATGTGTCAGGAGTGTGTAGCTGGCATGGTCAGTTGCACACCACAACAGAGAACTGCTAGAGCTGTGCTCACCAAGATGCATTATAAATATTTGAAGGGTTTTAAAAGGCGAGGGTGTGCACCTGTGACTTACAGTCCACACCAGTGGTTTTCAATCTTTTTTCCTCAGGACCCAGTTGAAAAATATCATCATTTATGTCCACGACCCAATAATTACATCTTTGAGCAATGCATTCCAGTCTTTTGGCAGCGGCAGCGGGGGGCACCGTGATCCAGTATCTGAGGGTCTGCAACCCAGTACTGGGTCCCTACCCATGGTTTGAAAACCACTGGTCTACACAATCCCTGGGTAGTAGAATTCAAAATGGTGACCAGAGCCATCAGCGGTGGGCATTGAGGAACTGCTGCTACAGCATTGTTAGGGGTGATATTGATAATGCAGTGTCTACACTCGCGCTTTGGCAACTTCAATACATGGACCATCACTCAACGCTGCTTAGGGAGATGGTAATACTATGTCAGCATAATAGAGGGCTTATATCTACTATGGGAGCTCATTTTAGTGCAGGAACATGCACAGCTAGGTTGATGCAAAGCTATTTACAATGACCTAATTTTGTAGCACAGACAAGGCCTCAGGCAGAAACTGCTTTCCTTGGTTACACTCAAGTCACATTTCCAATATGCTTCACAACAGTTAACTACTTTTTTCTTTTCCTGAGCAAGAACAGACGGCTTTAAATGAAGAAGGCCAACCCCACACATTTTGAGAAAACACAAAATCACCAATGGAGAACAATTTAATGCCATCGTAACTGGAGACATTTGTTGGTGACTTGCCAGTACATAAACACGAAAGATCTTGAATATCACTATGCAAGCAAAGCAAAACAGGTTTCCTTACCTAAACAGCGGTTGAATGTAGGTTTATCTTAATACAAGGACAGAACCATGCCACAATTTTTAATCTAAAAATCTTGAAAAATACATCAGACTGCAAGAGCAAAAGAAAAGTACTCAGTGGGTGGATAACTAAGAATCTGTGCTACTATCTGACAGGTTTACAAAGGAATGTTATCTTTGTCTCCCCACCTCCATCCTTCTTATCTGTATTTTACTTTTTATTATTGCCCATTAAGATATATCTTGGTATTCTGCCACGTTCAATTTTTTAAAAAATCCTTCTCACCTGCATTTCAGCTACCTGAAATTTCTTGAGAAAAGCTCCTGCAATGACACCAATGCATTCTGATACCTGCTTTTCAGCTTTTTTGTTCTTAAAAGTTTTTGTGGATTTCTGGTATATTATTCATGGAAGATAAGGAACAACATCACAAAAAAGTGAACACTGAGAACAAAATTAATTATATTATCTGATGAAAAAAATTCTTTTTATCCAGCTATGACATACTACATTGCCTCAGGGAAAATAAACAGGGAGACCGAGGTTCCAATGAAGTATACATAGTAAAAGACTACACTGCAGAATAAAAATTCTAAGAATATGCTAATTGATTCATGTCATCTGTGAAAGACATCTGTCACAAGAGAAAGCACCCTGACCAATACTTTCAAAGAAATGTATTTGCTGAATTTTTTTAAATGAAAACAGATTTGGCATGAAAACATTCCTCAGTCTGAAGTGTAGTTCTTTGGTAAAGTTAACATAATGGAGTTTTCATACAAGCTTTGTAAAAAGTGAATTGAATTGATTTATATTTTGAGACTTATCCTACCAGAGTGTTTAGTCAGATATACAGGAAAGATTTATGTGTATTAAAGTTATTTAATAATCATCCAAACAATAAACTATGTAGTTTTTTTCAGGTATTCATTGATAATTATCTCACTAATTATTAAGCACAACTCCCAGCAAGTTTATTCTTATAAAATATATAGTAATATAGTCTCTGTTAAAGAAATATTCAAAATGTGCACAAATGGGCAGCAATCTAAAACTTTATCACTGCATTATAATGTTCTAGCTACTTTATTGTCTTGTTACAGAAAAATGAAACAAATTGTTATTAAACACCTACTTTAAGAAGTCATAGAAATAACAGAGGTTAGGGAAGAAAGCCAATGAATCTACTACAGTCCTCTGTACATTTATTTGTATTTTATTCAATCTAGTCCTAAGTGTACTTAGTACTGCAGACTCCACTAATTCCCTTGAACCATCTGAAAGACCTTGATATTCAGAATATTATTCTGATATTCAGCTTACTTTCATGAATAAGTATCCTCTAGTTTTAGCTATTTATATCACTAAACAATTCTCCTTTCTTGGTGTTCACTTTAATTATTTATTTAATCCATGACAATTCCACAACATTCTGTAGCAGTGAATACATAACTATTTAATTTGAAACAGCTTTGCTGCAGCTAAAGATCTCAGTTCTCATAGTATGTAAACTTGACAATTGGTAATAGTATAGACCTCAGTTTTCAAACCACCACCACCGCAACATGTGCCCAATTTACAAGGAAAAACAACAAAAACCACACCAGGACCCCTATAAAGAATTTTTGAACTTTAACCATTTATGTCTAATTCTTCTCAACTTTTATTTCACTAGCAGCTTTTAATTTTAACGTTTTAGTAAGAATCCTCCTTTTGCTGTACTTTAAATATATGGAAAGTTACTTATTGTCAGTACAGATAAGACAGTCACTCAAGTACTCATGTTAATTTGGACTACTATTCAGACATTTATTTATATTTCAAATATATCTAACTCACTCCAGGTGCAGTACCTGGTTTACTACTCTATCTATTTGTAAATTAATAAAAATAAAATGAAGCAGTATTACCTTTTCAGTTGCTAAGGGTTTCAATGTTTTTTCTGATTCCTTCTCTCTCTTCTTCTCATCTTTCTTTTTCTCCTTTTCCTTCTGTAAGAGAAAGAGCATGTGATTATACATCTTAAAATTATAATTTTTGAAAATGTTAAGTAAAATTGTTTATTATATTTTCCTCAGGTGTGTTACAGTAAAAGTGCATAGTCAGTATGCTACCTTCCAATGTTGCAATAGAGAATTAGCAAATGCATTCAAAAACCCAACTAGTTAAAAACTATAGTTAAAAACCCAACTGGTTTCAGGCCCAACAACTATATCTACACAAACATATTTCAAGACACTCAAAATTTAGGGGGCTTTTTCTTTTGGTTTTTTTTTTTTTTAAATGTGTACCTGTCAGAGGCATACACTTCATTACACTTGTGGCTGACTAAGAAATGATAATTTTAAGATGTATAATCTGAGTTCAGAGAATAACTATGGCAGTTAGAGCAATGCTCATTTTTAACTAGCACAATTTTATTCAATTTCTCCACACTCCCCAATCATTTTCGCTATTTTCCCAAAAGTTTGCCACTTGGAGTGTGGTAATAGATTTTCCAAAGCTTGCATAAGTCTTTCTAGCATAAAGTTACAATTAGTGCATAATATATTTGTGGCTCCAGATTCGACTTACCTTTTAAAAAGACTTTTCTTTTGGTTGGGAGGGTTGCTCATAGTGTCACTGAACAGGCTTGCTGAAGTCTTTTAGTTACAAGATATAACAGTATAGGATATCCAATAATCTATTTTTAAATGTCTTCAAGTATAGCTAATGCTGAGACTTTCAGGGGTTTAACTATTTTCAAAGTTTGAAGTTGTCTGCATTATTCTCTTAAAATCATTTGGGACAAGAAAAAAATCTGACCTTGGGTGCTACATTTCTTAAAGGACCCACTTTAAAATTAGTTTCAACTAATTAATAATTTTATAAATAATTTAATAAAATTAATAATTTAACTAAAAACTAGTTTTGCTTGTGAATTCTCCAAAATCATTCTGTACTTAGAGCAAATGCCATTATTTTAGGAATGTACACCATGGTTCACACAAAACATGATTGATTCCCTGCTTGCTTAATGGCTAAAATTTTGAAAAGAACAATTCCTATTTCAAAAATGACCTTAGGCACTGAGGAACTTAAGAATCTAAGTCACCTTTGACATAGGAATAAGGATCTTTAGGTGCTTTTGAAAATTTTACCCAACACTTCTTGTCCCCAAAGATTTCTAGTACAGCATCAGAAGACATGAAAAAAGGCTTAAATTAACCATCTTTTTTACCTATAGTTCATGGCAATGCACATGCACAGATGATGCCTATGAATCACTGAACCCAAAACGGAACTGTTATGCATACAGTGCAACCAAAAGAGATTGTGTTGCATTGCAATTCATAATACCTCAGGCGAGTGGGGAAGGAGGACACCAGGAGAAATTGCAAGGAGGAAGATGCTACAGGAGGGAGGAAGATTCTACAGGAGGGAGAATCGACAGGGCAAAGTAGGGCAATGGGCCCGGTATCTCAGGTGCCTGTACACAAATGCAAGGAGCCTGGGAAACAAGCAGGAAGAATTGGTAGTACTGGCACAGACAAGGAACTATCATATATTTGGAATAGCAGAAACATGGTGGGATAATTTGCATGACTGGAGCATTGCCATGGATGGATATAAATTGTTCAGGAAAGACAGGCAGGGAAGAAGGGGGGGGAGGAGTAGCGCTATATGTAAAAGAGCTGTATGACTGCTCGGAGATCCACTATGCAAGTGGAAACAAGATGGTTGAAAGTCTCTGGGTTAAGTTTAGGGGAGAATGCAACAAGGGGGATGTTGTGGTGGGTGTCTGCTATAGACAGCCAGACCAGAAAGAGGAGGCGGATGAGGCGTTCTATGGACAACTAACAGAAGTTTCCAGATCGTTGCAAGCCCTGGTTCTTATGGGGGACTTCAATTATCCTGACATCTGCTGGGAAGATAATATAGCAGTGCACAGGCAATCCAGGAAGTTTTTGGAGAATATTGAGGACAACTTCCTAGTACAAATGCTGGAGGAACCAACTAGGGGCCTTGCACCTCTAGACCTATTGCTCACAAACAGAGAAGAATTAATCGGGGAAGTAGAAGTAAATGGCAACCTGGGCAGCAGCGACCATGAGAAAGTAGAGTTCAGGATCCTGATCAATAGAAGGAAGGAAAGAAGCAGAACACACACCCTGGACTTCAGAAAAGCAGATTTTGGCTCCCTTAGGGAGCTGATGGGCAGGATCCCATGGGAGGCCGATCTGAAGGGGAAAGGTGTCCAAGACAGCTGGCTGTATTTTAAAGAAACCCTGTTAAAGGCACAGGAAGATAACATTCCGATGTGCAGAAAGAACAGCAAATGTGGACGGCGACCAGCGTGGCTTAGCAGGGAACTCTGTGGGGAGCTGAAACATAAAAGGGAAGCTTACAAGAAGTGGAAGCTTGGACAGATGACAAGTGAGGAATATAAAGATATTGCTCGGGACTGCAGGGATAAAATCAGAATGGCCAAAGGACAATTGGAGTTGCAGCTAGCAAGAGATGTGAAGCATAACAGAAAGGGGTTCTATAAGTATATCAGCAACAAGAAAAAGGATCAGAGGTGGTGTAGGTCCCTTACTGAATGGGGCAGGCATCCTCGTGGTGGATGATGCGGAAAAGGCTGAAGTACTCAATGCTTTTTTTACTTCAGTCTTCACAGGGAGGGCCAGCTCCCAGGCTACTACACGGGGTAACACGGAATGGAGAGGAGAGTGGCCCTCAGTGATGGAAAGTCAGATTAAGGAACATTTAAAGAAACTGGATGTGCACAAGTCCATGGGGCCGGATGAACTGCATCCAAGGGTGCTCAGGGAGTTGGGGGAAGTGACTGCAGAGCCGCTGGCCATTATCTTTGAGAACTCGTGGCGAACGGGGGAGGTCCCAGAGGACTGGAAAAAGGCAAATATAGTACCTCTCTTCAAGAAAGGAAAAAAGGAGGATCCGGGGAACTACAGACCAGTCAGCCTCACCTCAATCCCTGGGAAAATCATGGAGCACGTCCTCAAAGAATCCATCCTGAAACACTTGAAGGAAAATAGAGTGATCAGGAACAGTCAACATGGATTCACCAAGGGCAAATCGTGCCAGACCAACCTGATTTCCTTCTATGATGAGATGACTGAATTTGTGGATGAGGGAAGAGCCGTTGATGTGGTATACCTTGACTTTAGAAAGGCTTTTCATACGGTTTCCCACAGCATTCTCGTCGACAAGTTAAGGAAGTATGGGTTGGACGAGTGGACTGTAAGGTGGATCAAAAACTGGCTAGATCAACGGGCTCAGCGGGTAGGAATCAATGGCTCGATGTCTGGTTGGCAACCGGTAATGAGTGGCGTACCCATGGGGTCGGTCCTAGGACCGGTTCCATTCAACGTCTTCATTAATGATCTTGATGATGGAATAGACTGCGTGCTTAGTAAGTTCGCGGATGACACCAAGTTGGGGGGAATGATAGATACTCTGGAGGGCAGGGACAGGATCCAGGGAGACTTGGACAAATTGGAACACTGGGCCGAAAGAAACCTCATGAGGTTCAACAAAGACAAGTGCAAAGTTGTGCACTTAGGACGAAAAAATCCCATGCACTGCTACAGGCTGGGGACTGATCAGCTAAGTAGCAGCGCTGTAGAAGAGGACCTGGGATTTATGGTGGACGGGAAGATGGATGAATATGAGCCAACAGTGTGCCCTTATTGCCAAAAAGGCCAATGGCGTATTAGGCTGCATCAGTAGGAGTATTGCCAGCAGATCGAGGGATGTGATAATTCCCCTCTATTTGACACTGGCCGCATCTGGAATACTGTGTCCAGTTTTGGGCTCCCCACTACAGAAAGGATGTGGACAAAAGTCCAGCGGAGAGCAACAAAAATGATTAGGGGGCTGGGGCACATGACTTATGAGGAGAGACTGAAGGAACTAGGCTTATTTAGTCTACAGAAGAGAAGACTAAGGGGAGATTTGATAGCAACCTTCAACTACTTGAAGGGGTGCGCCAAAGAAGAGGGAACTAGGCTGTTCTCGATGGTAACAGAGGACAGAACAAGGAGCAATGATTTCAAATTACAGCTGGGAAGGTCAAGGTTGGATATTAGGAAAAACTTTCTCACTAGGAGGATGGTGAAGCATTGGAATGGGTTACCTAGGGAGGTGGTAGAATCTCCATCTTTGGAGATTTTTAAGGCTTGGTTAGACAAAACCCTGGCTGGGGTGATTTAGTGGGAGTGGTCCTGCTTTTTAGCAGGGGGTTGGACTAGATGACCTCATGCGGTCCCTTCCATCCCTATGATTCTATGATTTTAATCCTACTTACTACCTAAAGTTACCTTGATTATATCAACTTTCTACTTCTTCCTCTTCCTTCCCTCCATAACATTCTACACCGAATCACCACAAAATGACCGACTTTCATTTAAGCTGGGACCTCAAATGTTATTTTTAATCATGAATTTTTGCTAGACAGGGGTATGCGATCTTTGGAGAAGCTGTTACTAAATCACTATAGATGCCAACCTGCTGGGAAAATATGGGAAATAAACAGTGTTTTGGAGATATGAGGAAGTATTGGACGTGATATACCTTGACTTCAGCAAAACCTTAGCTACATCTCCCACAGTATTCTTATTAGCAAGTTAAAGAAATATGGGTTGGATGAACGGACTACAAGATGGGTAGAACTCTAGCTAAATCTTCGGGCTCAATGGACAGTGATCAATGGTTCGATGTCTACTTGGCAGCTGGCAATAAGCAAAGTGCCCCAAGGGTTGGTCCTGGGGCCCGTTTTATTCAACAGCTTCATTAATGATCTGAAGGATGGGGTGGATTGTACCCTCGGCAAGTTCACAAATGGCACTAAACAGGGCAGAGTGACAGATACACCTAAGACAACAGAGTCTTGTGGCACTTTTAAAGACTAACAGATTTATTAATCGCACGAAGTGGGATTTTCTCCCACGAAAGCTCATGCGATTAATAAATGTTAGTCTTTAAAAGTGGCACAAGACTCTGTTGTCTTTCTACAATAGACTAACACGGCTACCCCTTTGGAATTTGAGATACACCTAAGGGCAGAGATAGAATAGAGAGTGACTTAGACAAATAGGAGGACTGGGCCAAAAGAAATCTGATGATGTTCAGCAAGGACAAGTGCAGAGTCCTGCACTTCAGACAAAAGAATCCTATGCTCTGCTACAGATAGGGAACTGACTGGCTAGACTGCTAGTTTGGCAACTGTTTGGCAGAAGAGGACTTCGGGTTACAGTGGACAAGAAGCTAGATATGAGTCAACAGTGTGCCCTTATTGCCAAAAAGGGTAAAGGCATATTGGGTTGCATTAGTAGGAGCATTGCCAGCAGATTGAAAGAAGTGATTATTCCTGTCTATTTGGTACCGGTGAGACCTCATTTGGAGTACTCTGTCCAGTTTTGTGCCCCCCACTACAGGAATGATGTGGACAAATTGGAAAAAGGCTCGTAGAGCACAACAAAAATGATTAGGGGGCAGGGGCACATGACTTATGAGGAAAGGCTGAGGGAACTAGGCTTATTTAGTCTGCATAAAAGAAGAATATGGGATAATTTGATAGCTGCCTTTAACTACTTGAAAGGGGTTCCACAGAGAATAGTACTAGGCTGTTCTCAGTGGTAGTAGATAACAGAACTAGGAACAATGATCATAAACTGCAGTGGGGGAGATCTAGGTTGGATATTTAAAAAAAAAAAAAGCGTTTTCACTGGGAGAGTGGTGAAGCACTGGAATGAGTTACTTTCAGAAGTGGTGGAATTGGAATGGGATGTTTTAGTTAGGGCTGGTCCTGCTTTGAGCAGGAGGGTGAACTAGATGAGCTCTTGAGGTCCCTTCCAGCTCAAATCTTCTATGATTCTATGAGATACGGCTATATCGTGTGCGTCTGGGAACAGGATCATATCTGCTGGCTTCACTGCAGTAACTGACTGACCTCTTTTGTGCACAGCATCTTCAGAAGTATCATTGACATCTACGTAGCATCTCAAGTAACTGAGGTAGAAAGAAAGGTTTAAAACAACTGATAACACAACCTGAAGATGCATGTGGCACATGCAGCAACACCAGATCAAACAGGAGACCACAGAGGAGGTGCAGCAAGAGAGAGACAGAGAAGAAACTGCCATTTTTTGCAGCCAAATGAAATCAGAGAAATACAACCAACTGTTTCCCCTCTTGGATAGGCATATCATAGTGCTGAAGAGGAGAGTATATAAGCACTGACAAACTCTAGCTTTACTCCACTTCAGTTATGCATGTACTCCATGCACCTGGAGTCAGTTCTTAAAAGCAGCATCTCTGGGTCCATGCACGTACCCTTGCTCTCTGCATGCTTACAACCAAAGAGATAAAGGGCAAAGTGGATTACTGCCTCTCAAATTTCTTCTCTGCCATGAATCCAAGAATGATCCAAAGCAAAGGGGAAAGACAACTGGCAATGAAATACTGATGGGGACCACACATCTCAAAGAATCTCCAGTTATCATAGGTAACTTTCTTATTCTTCAAGTGTCTGTCCCTATGATACTCCACTCTGGGTGACTGGCAACCAGTACTCAAGGAGGAAGAAAAGGAGGGTGTGAGGATGCAGGTGGCAGAGCCATCTGAAGGACCATTGTCCCAAAAGGATGAGTCAGAGGAGAAGTCCAGTATTAAAGCATAATGTTTCACTAATGTGTAGATGGAACTCCATATACTTACTTTGCAAATGTCAGTTAGAGATAATTCTTGAAGCGATACCATTAACATTGCTTGTACTCTTGAAGAATGAGCCCTAAAGCCCAGAAGTGGAAGATCGGTGTAACAGATGACAGCAGAGTAAGATACAGCCAAAGATCCATTTTGCAATCCTACAAGAGAATATAGCTTGACCTCGAACTCTTTCAGTCATGGCGAGAAACAGTCTGCACAATTTTCTGAGTGGCTTTGTCCATTATACGTGAAAGACTAAGGCTTATCTGACATCAAGGGAATCCAAACATAAGAACAGTTATATTAGGTCAGACCAAAAGTCTATCCAGCCCAGTACCTGTCTTCTAAAAGTGGCCAGGGCCAGATCATTCACAGGGAATGAACAAAATAAGGCAATTAGCAAGTGATCCATCCTGTTGTTCTGTTCCAGTTTTAGGCAGTCAGAGGTTTAGGGGTACCTGAAGCATGGGGTTGCATCCCTGACCATTGTGGGTAATACCGATTGATGGCTCTATCCTCTATGAACTCACCTAACTCTTTTTTGAACCATTATACTTTTGGCCTTCACAACAAGGTGTGGCAACAAGCTACACAGGCTAACTGTGTTAAGTGAAGAAATCCTTCCTTATGTTTGATCAAAACCTACTGCTTATTAATTTCATTGAATGACACCTAATTTTTGTGTTTTGTGAAGGGGTAAATGACTCTTCCCTATCATCTTTCCCAATACCATTCATGATTTTGCAGACTTCTAATATATTCTATCTTAGTCATTGCTTTTGTAAGATGAATAGTCCTAACTTTTTAGTTTCTCCTCATATTGAAGCTGTTCCATTCCCGATTATCTGTACCGCCCTTCTCTGTACTTTTACCAATTCCAATATATGATTTTTGAAATAGCGTAATCAGAATTGTATGTGATATTCAAGATGTGAGAGTACCATGGATTAATATAGTGGCATTGTGATATTTTCTGTCTTTTTATGTATCCTAACTATTCCCAACACTGTTAGCTTTTTTGACTGCTGCCTTTTTTTTTTTTTTTTTTTTTTGACTCCCGTTTATAGAGAACTACCTAAGTCTATTAGATCTCTTTTTAGAATGGGTGACCCTCATCATTTTGCATGTATACTTGAGATTATATTTTCCAGTGTGCATTACTCTGCATTTACAAACATAAAATTTCATCTGTCATTTTGTTTACCAGTCTCTGAGTTTTGTGAGATTCCTGTGTAACTCTTTGCGGTCAGCTTTGGACTTAACTATCTTGAGTAATCTTCTATCTTCTACAAGCTTTGCCACCCTGGACTCTTTACCCCTCCTTTATGAATAGATTGAACAAGCACAGGTCCAAATACAGATCCTTGGGAATCCCACTATTTACTTCTCAGTAAAAACTGACCGTTTATTCTCATCTTTTAACCAGTTATGGATCCATGAGAGACCCTTCTCTCTTAACCCTAAGCAGTTAGTGACGGGGTAAGAGTCTTTGCTGAGGAACCTTGACACAGCCTTTTTGAAAGTCCAAGTACATTCTATCAACTGGATCCCCTTTGTCCACATGCTTGTTGACCCCTCAAAGAATTCTAATGGATTAGTGAGACATGATTTCCCTTTACAAAAGCCACATTTGCGCTTTCCCAACATACTGTGTTCATCTATGCATACGATAATTCTGTTTTTACTATGGCTTCAATAAACTTGCACAGTATCAATTGCCTCTGAAACTTTCTTTTTAAATATCAGCATTGCATTAGCTATCTTTTGGTAAAGGAAGGTTGCTCACGTTGGTGCTCTAGCTAGCATTCTTTGCGATATATGTCTCTGTGATTGCTTCACTTCAGGTGTCGGCTTGTCCTGGCTCATTGATTGGAGATTTCAGCAGCAGCATGCGTACAGGCCACATGTGCACAGATGATGTCCCATGCTGCCGAGAGCGTGCCAACCATTGCTCACGGGATCAGCCCCCCTCAGTTCCTTCTCTACCGTGGAGAGCCCACATCTCTGATGGGGGCCGGGGGTAGTGGAGCAGTCAAAGGGACACACATCTTGAAGAACACTGGCTAAGGCACCAAGATGAGCAGCTTTCCTTTCTTCTTCGAGTTTTGTCCCTGTAAGTGATCCACTTCAGGTGACTGAATAGCAGTGACCAACTAAGGCTGGGGAGACTTAGGAGCAGGTTTGTTTACTGTGGCTAGTTCTGAGGATCCAAATCTAGTGCTCATTTCTATAACGTCATAGTGTTTTCCAAAGGTGTGCTTGGAAGTCCATGTGATGACCCTGCATATTTCCAGCAGAGACACATTATTAAGGAAGGCCACTGAAGAGGCCATAGATCCAGTGGTGAGAGCTTTAATCCATTTTGGGGGGGGGGGAACCGCATCCACTACCAATGAGTTGGTTGGTGGATGAGTAAAAAGAAAGTCCATACCCTTGGATGGTACATAGTATTTTCTATCAGATCTTTCACAAGTTGGTGGTATTGAGGTCGGAGTTTGCCAGATCATGTCAGCAGGTTTTAGTATGACATTGTTTACTGGAAGGGCAGTCAAGTATGAAGTATGCGGAAAAATTGGTGCTGAGACTCCTGCACTTGTTGTAGGAGTATGTCTTGGGAATTTGCTACCCTCTTAAATATTTCCTGAAATTACCTGAAGTCGTCAGCTGTTGTTGGAGGAGTAGGCATGACAGCTTCATCAGGGGATGAAGATGAGTTGTGTGGAGGGGTCTTCCATTTTTTCTTCTTCAGAGTTATCAACAGGTTCTTCTGCTGACAGAGGTGAGGGTGGCATGGCCCTTGACGTCCCAGATGTAGATGGTCTAGGTTCATGAAGACTACTTGCTATATTGGACCATCTGGGGAAGTGGCTACGTGCAGCTCGTCGAGTGAGCATCTTCATTTCGTCGATCCATTCCCTCATGGTCCTCTCCATGGGGGTTATAGATTTTAAGGATGCAAAAGAGGCTGCTCCGTTCAGGGATGAGTAAGATGGACAGAAATCCGCATAAGAGTATTGCCCATCCTTGCTTGAGAGAGGGGTGGGTACAGGAGAGTGTGAGCAGTGAACATATGGTGACCTATCCATGCTGTATAAGCACGAGTGAGGAGGCCACACTGGCAGTATGAAAGTTGTTCATTTGGTGCCCATGGGGTCAGCATAGGGCACATGGCACTGGAAGATGTCGGTGCCTATGCTTTTGCGAGTCTTTTTGACAGGGCTGTTGTCAGTGATGGTACTGTTAGTGGTGCCAAAGGTGGTGGCAGGCATATAGGTACCATTTTCGGTGCTGCTTTGACTGGCGTGGACAATGCCGAAGTTGGTACAGTCTTTTGGATCAGTACCAAGGTTATTTTCTTTGGTGTGGTACAGTTGTGGTAGATATATTCTTTGAAAAGCCTTTAGAAGTAGATGGTACTGCTGAGGACAAGCCTGAATGTCGTTTTGATTTTCACGAGTCCTCGTGTGTCAAAGTCATATCTCTTTTCCTTTTAGATTGAGGATTTAGAGCTCAGGGGCTTGTCTTTTTCTGTGGTCTGAAGATCAGACTCAGGTTGCAACAACTTCTCCATGAGGAGGAGTTTGAGTTGGAGCTCTCTGTCTCTGTGAGTCCTTGCTTTATGCTTGGAGCATTTTGATGTTACATGGCTCTCACCCAAGCATTTCACAGAGGGAATACCCATCAGAGATTGTCATAGCCTCTCTGCATTTTTCACACCTCTTAAATCCTAGACAGACATGCATTTAGAGGGAGAAGAAGGAAAGACAGGTTTCTAATGAAGAGCTAACCAACAGAAATTTTTCTTTTTTAAACCAACTCGCTAAACTAACTGCAGAGGGAACTATGACTAAACCCATGACTAAAACTATATCAAAATGGCTATTTTTCTCCTTTTTTCCTAAAGGGAAGGAGTGCTGTGTAGCTCCATCTCAGGCCAGGGGCAGGTGAGAAGGAAATGAGGGGGAGGATTGCGTGAGCAGCGGCTGGCGTGCTCTCAACAGCAAGAGATATCGTCTGCTCACATGTGGTCCACACGGACACTTCTGCTGAAATCTCCGATCAATGGTGCCAGGGTAAGCCGGACACCTGAAGTGGAGCACTCAGCAGGACAACACTCAAAGAAGAACAGACCCATTTAAGAAACAGGTTAAATAGCACAGTTAGTTCTGAAGGAGCTCAAATATAAAATTGCAGACCTCTTGGATGAATGTCCTTCAATCCTGGTGACTTATTACTGTTTAAATTTATCAATTTGCTCCAAAAATCACATCTACTGGGTTTTTCAACTTCCCCTGTAGCATGGGGCCTCGGTCACTTGTGAGGGTTTCTCTGTACCTTCAAGTATTTAAACCGATGCAATACACCTTTCTGCCAAAGAGGTCCCTCTTCTTTGCCTCCTTTACTTTTGGCATACGGCCTGGGTTCCATCTCTCCCTCCCATTCACTGCTGCGACCACTGCAGATCTGAGAGAGAGGCAAGTACAAAGTATTTTTGCTCAACTTTCTTGGCAGATGATGAACTAAGGCAGGGGTTTGCCACAGCACCCTTGTATTCTTATCAGGTCTCTTAAACGGGGACAAGACAATCCCGGCTAAACCTTACAAAGGCAGAATATCTGTCATCAGGTACAATCTTCCTTCAAAGATTTATTCAAACTGGATTCCCAGGTACTGATGAGGTCTGCCATCCTCTGTTATCAGTTTTAGGGGAGCGCCAGTGACCGTTTCCTGTCACTCTGTGAAATTTGCAGTACTGCATATTCTAATTCTACCTTGGTGAATGAGACATCAGGCTTGATGCCCGTACCACTGCCATATTCAACTTCAGGGCATGACAGGGTCTCCAACTAGGTCTGGTAGTACCTGGTCCCTGATGCCAGAGACAATGACTGACCTCACTGGTACACCTGGGCTTGGTGAAAGGCCCATGGGGTCCAAAATAGCAACTGAGTCAGAACCTGCCATTATGGGATTCATGGCACAGGGGAGGGGTGAGCTATCTCAGCACCCTCCTTTGTCTTGGTGCAGACTCCTCCGCAAAGGATTCCGTCATGGAGTCCAATTCTGAACCTTCACTCCTAAGGGACCAAGGTGGTGTGGTGCCCCTTGATGCCAGTGAGCTGTTTCAGGGTGATCGCTGGTGGGCCATCATTGCTAGCTTCCTCTTTGAAGACATCACCAGCTATTTTGGTGCCAAGGCTTCTACCTCTGCTGACCTTCCGCAGGTTTGTGGCGACAGAACAGCGCTATCAGTGAGCTTCCTGGGTGCTTCAAAGGTCTCCAAAGTAGAGGACAGCTTTAAGTCCTCCTCCAGTTCCCTGGTTAAGGAGGTTGGCAGCACTGGACTCAATGTAACCCCCTCCGGGACGAGAGTCGATGGTCCCTGAGTGGCCAAGCATCAATCACGCTCCACTAGCACTATTATGCTCTGAGAGTCTGGGAGTGGGCTAGTGACCCGTGTCTCATCCTCTGTTTTTTCTTAGGAACAGAGGAGTGAAAACAGTAACAAGTATTCGATGTGATCTTCAGTGCCAGTGATCCCTTGCAGTGCTGAGGGTCTTGAGAACTAGAGTCCTTCATCAGCACCAAGTCCCAAACAGATGCCAGTATACTCTTGACTGATTCCAACTTGTTGGGTCCAAGGGGCTGAGGATGGGACAGAGAGCTGCCTCCATAAGTAAGAACTTTAACATTTAGCTCCTTTCCTTTATTGTTTGGGATGAAAGTTGTTGCAAATGTTGCCGCAGTCCCTCTGGTGAGTCTCCTCAAGACACTTAAGGCATGCAGTGTGTGGGTCTCTCTTGAGCATGGGCTTTTTATAAGCCCCATATGGTTCAAATCTAGAGGACTGAGGCATACCCCGGCCCCTGGAAGAGAGCAATAGTCCCTTAAGGAGATATCCTAGTGTAACTACTCTATTCTAATTCTAAATACTTTACCTACTGATTAACACATTCTAACTATTTACAGGAACAGAGCGAAGAACACTGCAGGAAGACCCTTGCAGAGCAAGAGACAACAGATTCTAGCCAACCATCACAGGAGGTAAGAAGGAACTGAAGAGGCAGGGGATCAGCAGACCTCTTTATAAAGCACTATAAAGATGCTACTTCAAGGAACTCCTGAGATGAGCTTACAGTTTCACTGGGGGGAAAGCCTTTCAGTGAATGTGCACAAGGTGTACGTACACACACACACACACACACACACACACACACACACACACACACACTCGTTACTTTGATATCACCATCAGGCCCAACTGAATGCATTTCATGTGGTCTATAGAAAAGTAACCATTTTCTGCACAATTTAGGAAAAGCAGAGTTTCTGGGTGCATCAGAATGCACTTCTTGCTCTGCACCTTATAAAGCATGCAGGATCTCTCTCTCTTTCAACCCAAGCTGTTCCTAATGATTCCCAGCAGTCACCAGATTTTCACTACACATTTATGTCAGTCATGGAAATCCTCTCTCCCCTGCACACTTTATAAGTTAAATATGCTGGTTCACTGTTTTCCTAACTCAATCAGATCAAAACAAGTATATGCACTTCTCAGTTAATGCTATTTTCATGCTTAACCTCAGCTCCCAACAATATTCTTTGTAGAAATAGTCAAAAAATACAAAATGCAACATGAAAGTGAAATTTCTCCTCCCCTCCCTTTTCCTCATTTCCATCAAGAATGATGGAACTGTTACTCTGTAAATTTTACTTAAAAATTATATGCGCAACACAATACAGAAATCAGAGTGAACATGTCAGAAAGTTATAAGCATTTTGAACATGTAGAAATGTAGACTTAGAATGGGAAAAGTTATGTAAGCTTAACTAAAGCGGATTGTTATTATTACTATTAAAAGATACGTACAAGATGTACTGAAATTAAATTCACTATGTTAACTCTAGTAGGCCCCTGCAATTTAAATGTTGGATACAAAGAAAAGCCAGAAAAAAATTAAACAAAGAAAGAAAATGCTTAGAATAATATGACAACTATAAAATAATTTTATTTACCACAATCAGTTTCTATGACTAACTCCATTATAGTGAGCCTTATAAGAAACAGAAGTTAGGTCAGATGAACACTTCCATACATTCTAAAGGGCAAAAGTTAAGACAAAAATTCAAAATGTAGAATAACCTAAAATTGGGTACCCAAGTTTGAAAAACCAGGAAATTATGGATTATATTACCATAAAATATTCATTTTACCACAACAGCCACATGCATAAGTGCTGATGCCTTATATGTCATATATATGTGAATAGGGTGCTGAGTGATTTAAAATGCTGAACAATGATTTAGGAGGCTATGATTTTCTCATTGTGTATACACAGTCCATAACTAGAAAAAAATTCAAAAGAAAATTTGAACTAGTGAAAATACCACCAAATGGTTCTGTATTTATGGGCTGGAATGGCAGACCACTTTCCAGGGATTATTTCTGAAGCTACCTTATGAATCTTTCTTTACTGGAGAAAAGAGGTGTGCTGCTTTAGCAAAACAATGCTCTAAGGGTAACAAAAACTCATGACTCTTTGCTAGTGGCATTAAGGTGTCCTTACATGGCGTTGTAGGACAACAGAGTAAGAGTTTGAATATACTAATCCAAAAGTATATAAATAAAAATAAAAAAAATTTAAAAAAATCACATCTAGATGCACTAGCTCCTTTCACTAATGTGATCAGGGAAGAAAACAGTGCAAAAAAAAAAAAAAAAAAAAAAAGCTCTCTGTTTTAAATGTCTAAAGTCTTTAACAGACAATGAAATGCTGTGTTAAATCTCAGTGAAGTTACTCTACATTATGGATGAAATCAAATGTACAAATCTGTGCACTGTGTTATAATATGTAGGCTGACAAAAAAATTACACTAGGAAAAAAAATGAATACCTCCAATTTGCTCTTCTCAGCAGCAGCTTGCAGAGAAGGAGAGGGTGCCAAAGGCTGAACAGCATCAGAGGAGGACATCTGTACAAAGCAGATGAAAGAGATGAGAAAGGAACCAAGACAGATGAAGAGAATTAGACTATAGAAAGAGCAAAAGAACATATGATTTCTTTCTTCCCCCCAAGATACAGAAGCACTTTGGAAAAACAAGACAGGAGAGACAATGTATTTGCATTTTGGTCCTTTGAATTTTACTAGTGCTATTTTTAAAGGAAGAGCATTTTATCAAGTAACGGTGAACGATTTATGATGAAATTCACTAGAATATAGAAGTAAGAAAATGAACCTGGATAAGATCACATCATAGAAATGAGAAAAATAATTAGGTTTCATCTCCTGTTCAATTTTATCCAATGTGACTATTGAAATATTAATGTCCTGAAGCATGAAGACACGTTGTCCCATGGGGGAAGGGGATGACAGGGGAGTGCCTTTGTTCTTGTTCACTGTAACAGAATATTTATTTTAAAAATACAGCAAAATATCTCTGAAAGTTATACATTTAATTAAAGTTCTAATGTACTGCTCTCTATTTAGGAACATACTAAATAACTGAAAAAGCTGTGGGTTAATACAAAGCAGCATCTTTGCAGTAGACTGCCAGACCTATTATGAAGCAATTTATACATATTCCTTTCTGGGGATCAGTATTCACAATCACTATTACCAGTGCTATACTTCCAGAATTACCAAAGATATTATGTGACAGTTATATATACAACAGAGGCAATTTACACATGAAAATGGGATTTGTCTAAAAGCATTTTCATACATCTTCCTAACCCATTTCTTTGTGTGTAGCTGAACACTTTAATGGAAGCATTATCCTTCTATTCCCTTTACAGAAAAATGCAACTGAAATATGTTTACTAAATATGCAGTAGATCTTCAGAGCCATAAAACTGACAATTCTGTATCACCCTATATCATCATTAGTACCCAGAAGGAAAATTTTAAAATAAATGGAGCTATTACAGCACAACTCTTTATGTACTATCAAAAAACCCCTGATTATTTAGATATGCAGTGTGGTAGCCATGGTTGGTCCCAGGATATTAGAGAGAAAAGGTGGGTGAGGTAATATCTTTTTCTGAACTAGCTTCTGTTGGGGGGAGAGAGAGAGAGACACACACAAGCTTTCAAGCTTACACAGAGCTCTTTTTCAGGCACGGGTAATGTATTTTCCTAGGCCTGAAAAAGAGCTTTGTGTAAGCTCAAAAGCTTGTCTCTTTCATTAATAGAAGTAGCTCCAATAAAAACCTCACCCACCTTGTTGTGTCTGATATTTAATGGCATTCTTACCCCTTTTTTATTTATATTAAATAAGCTTTGACATAGGTTCTTAAAATCTAGCTGAAAACTAGAGAATACCCTTGTAACGTGGTTTTAGTGTTCCATGTTTGTTGTAGGGGAGCCCATGAGTATTGTTGTAGTACACTGCATGCATGTTTTGAATATAAATACTGACTACCCATATATATTCAGACCCTGGAAATGTGCTTTGGTCTGAAAGTTGGTGCACGATGTTCCAGAAAAGAAAAGGGGTTTGTTTGTTTTTTAATAGAGTGTTCTGTAGTTTCAAGAAGAAATTTCACGCTGGATTAAATTTGTAGAAATGAAACATTTATACAAAAAATGACTGAGTCAGGATTTTTCTGCTTTTACGTTGTCAATGACTCTACTAATGTTACTATAAGAACTACCTGAGACTCTCCCTCTGACGATACAGTCTATTAATCTTATGCTTGTAACTCTGTTGCTATGGAAATTCAGTGATATCACAGCCAGCATTTTGACTTTACCATTTTAATTTTTGAAATCAAGAGAGGAGTTATTCTATATTCAGTCTTATTTGAACATGGTAAGATTTGTTAACTAAACTATAAAAACTATTTATAGCCTCATACAATCTAGGTTCTCAAGACTGTACTCATATATGAAAGTCTCCCCATAGTTTACTTAAGAACTTAAAAATGCATTTCAACTGTGCTTTTTGATTCTTATAAACAAACTGTCTTCAATTATCAAACAGGTTAGATGGATAATGTGAGTTAGGATTGTTTGTCTGTTTTTTCTTTTTTAATTGTTTTCTACATTTGAAAGTCTATTAAACAAATTATGATGGCTATTGACCAGGCCATACCACAAATTCAAATGATGAAATAGAGAACAAAGACTTTTTGATCTCTACAAGAAACATACATTGAAGCATTAGTCCACTTTTTTCACTAGCTTGTTTCCTGATTTGCATATCATCTGTCAAAATGAAGATATCAGTGAGTCAACTATAGCGCAAACATACAAGTACCATGCCTACATAACTGGCATAAAAATAATTTTAAACTTAAGTATATATTACAATGCGCTTTGAATCAATCATTTTGAATCCAGTCTGCACGCAACTGATTCAACAGTTGCCCACTGTGACCTTGTTTCTTCATTCTTTGGTAAGGTTGTTGGCCGTCTGACATTACATCAGCTGTATGCAATCGGGAGAGGAATGCCCAATATATTTCAGCTCCCAATCTGTCCAGACATGCATGCTATGTACTTGCGAGCATGTAGGATTCAAAAAGGCCAATATGCCGATCCTGGGTCCACTTCTAGTTCACTTCATAATGCATAAGCCTCACCAATGCATGAAAATGCCTATAGTATATTACTATCCATCGCTCACTGTTAACATTTTGGTGACCAACACTCTTCCTGAAAAGGCAAGTTTAAGCAGCGTTATTGAGAAGGTTATTTAAGGGCAGTTTCAATTCCACTGAATGGTTTTAAATAGATTTATCTTTCAGTCTAGTTTCTATCTAGGCCCTGTCAGTCTTGGCTGACTAATCTAAGATAAGGATCTCTTATTACAGGGAATTAGCATGGTGGAATAATACTAAATGGTCCCAGATCCAATACAGCCACAGGAAAACTCAATGACAAGTTTCCATGAAATTCCTGATCCTTTCCCTCACCATGCTACTTCCTACTCTCCAGTTCCCACAACACTCTGGATTGAGTACCCTCTTACATTCAGAGATCTCCAGACCCTCATCTAGTCCAGAGCACAAACTTCAACATAAATTAATCCTATTTTTAATCCACCCATTGATTTTGAAGTGCTGGTGACTAGGCAGCAATCACTGTGTGTGGAACTATTCTTCAGCAGTTTCAAGTTTATTCATGAAAGAAAATATCTCAAAAGTTGGACTGAGATAGTGGGCTGTCACTTATCTTCCCTGAAGGGTACTATTTGGTTTTCATTCATCACTGTTACCATTTAATATATATTTGAAGCATTCAGGGTATACTCATAAGCTACGGGCTGAGATACCACTAGTATATTCAGTTCTTTAAGGATTGGCAAACTAATACCTAGATCAGTGGTTTTCAAACTTTTTTCCTCAGGACCCAGTTGAAAAAAAATCATTTATGCCCGTGACCCAACAATTACATCTTTGAGCAATGCATTCCAGTCTTCTGGCAGCAGCAGCAGCAGCAGCAGGGGGTGCCACAACCCACTACCTGAGAATCTGCGGCCCAGTATTAGGTACCGACCCTAATTTTGAAAACCACTGACCTAGATGATATTGTGATAGGCACTTTGGAAACAGACAGACAGACATTGTTTAGTAAGGGTTGAATGATTTACATAACATTACATTACACCAGAGGAGACAAGACACTGGTAAGTAGGTAAATGACTATTCTGAGAAACTTGTGGGTGACTAATTATATTATGTAAAAAATGAAGGACACATTCGGTCATTAAGTGTCTGGAATCACTGATACTTTAAGATTTTAAAAATTACAAAGCTAATTCAACACTTATTCTTTCTATATTTCTTAAAAGGTAATTGTAATCAGCTAGATCTCCCCTATCTGCCTTCATGTTTTATCAGACTTAGATCAAGGAAGGGCCTTCAATTTGTAAACTATAGGTCTCCCAGTTCATATTTCTGAGAATATCTGTCAGACTTCCACTGTACATCTTTTCAAGAATTTGTGAAAGGTCTACTAGAATCAGTTTACTTTCAGCAATTCAAACCTCTCTCTCATGCGCCTCCCATTAGCTCTTCCTTTTGAATCTCCATTTACAAAATTTGTGGTTCTTACGAGCCCAGTTTAATTTAATGCTGTATTTCACAGTATCTGATATGCTACACACGACATTATAGTAAGTCTGTATAGTACAGTCATAAAAAAAGTTATCCAAAATCATTTTTGCATCTAAAGAAAAACCCATGAAATTAAGATTTTACTTTCATCTACTACCCTTATAACAAAGATTTCTTGGTCCATTAAAGGATCCAAATAGATAGCAATAAGATTATGTAGGGGAGTGCACTGTATATCAGTTTCTTACTTTGTGACAGTTCTCATTTCTCTCTCTCTCTAACTCTAAGTACAATCTAATAACCAATACAAAGTGATGGCTGTGAATTGAAACTATTGCACAGTTGTTCTACATCTGATCACAGATTAAGTACGTTACCATCTCAGGTGAAAAGTGTGCAACAAAATGTATGGTACCTATCATTTTATAGTTTTTCTGAGATCTCTGCAATATACCTGGGATTTAATAATTCTAGTTCAAATGAAAATAAACTGGGATTTTAAAATTTCATTACTGGAAGTTAAAGGGTTTTTTTTTAAAATGTGTATTAAAATTAAGATAAAGTTTCTCCAATACCTTGTAGGATTCTGCTTGTATTTTAAGCAGACATTATACTGACTAGTGACGATCCTCGGTGGAGTAAATGAGTGCAATAAATAGCCATAAATCTGGGTATATAAAGGAACTATTGCAAAAGTCTTTAGTAGCTGTTTACAAAGAGTTTCTTTCATTATTCTGAAAGCTCCTTTTGTTTTGCTGTTTGTTTTTTGCAAAAACAATGCTGGTTCTTACTTTGCAACATCAAAAGTAGCACAATCTTTTATTTAACTCTTTATATCGAGTTATCGCAATAACTGATACATCAATTAATCTATACATTTATCTTTTTAATATTTAGCAAAACATTGATGGACCAGGGAAGAACCCTACCAAAAAAATGTTTTAACCATCTAAGCTAGCAATTGGACCAAACAAAAGTGCCCTCTAGTGGCCATTTTACTAATACATAGTTAATTTACAGAAAAGAGATTGGGAACCAAATCTAGAAGGCAAGTAAAATGTTGCAAACTTTACTTCATCTTTAATTAGATACTGCAGTTAGACTTCTTCTTTGGCTGAATGATTAGTTCAGGCCTTTGATATATTCACAATAGTAAGAAAGTAAAATGCATTTTACACTAAGCTATTTTATTATTTTAGCAGTAGTGGCTAGAGTCCCTATTAATTGTCTATTGTACTAGCTGCCCCACACACACACACACACACACACACACACACACACACAAAGTAGAAGCAACTTAATTACAATCTTTAAAATGCTGAAAGTTGGAGATTACTTTAGCAAACTGGCACTTAAATAAATTCTGTGAGGATTCAGGGATGTATCTGCTCAGTTCACTAACAAGTTCTTTTTAATTTTTAACTGGTGTTAGCATTACAGAACCAATACAACTATAGCAGGAAGATTAACTGTACTCTGACACTACCTTGAACAAAATTGTTAACTAAATTCCAACTGCAACAAACAAGTTCTGCTCTGATATGCATCACTGAAAGCTGGGGATACACAATGAAGACAAGGTCCTGAGGGGTAGCCGTGTTAGTCTATTTCAGCAAAACAAAACAAACAAAAAAGAGAGTCCTGTGATGCTTGAAGACTAAAATTTATTTATTGCATAAGCTTTTGTTGTCACAATCCCACTTTATCAGATGCATGAAATGGAAAATGTAGTAGCTTAGCTGTATATATCCACACATACAGAGAAAGGTGGGTCACAAGGTCAATTCAAACAGTTCCAGAGAGAGAGAGAGAGAGAGTTTGCTAGCCTCTCTCAGCAAAAAGACCGTCACTAATCTTATGTAACTTGTTCTTCGATATATAGTGCTCACGTCCGTTCCAAGTAGGTGTGTGTATACCACGTGCACATTCCTCAGAAAATTTTTGCCCTAGTGGTATCTCTAGGGTTGGGCCGGGAGCCCCCTGGAGTCATGCATTCATGGTGCCCTATAAACAGGTCTACTAGTCCCTGCATATTCACTTCCTTCTTGCTGGCAGACTCCAACAGAGGAGAAGGTGGGCTGGTCTTGGAATGAACATGATCAACATTAATCTTAAAAGGATACTTACCAGCAACTACAGATCACAGAGCAGAAACACTAAAGCAGGAACACAGCCCTGCAGCAGACCACGCTGCCAACTTTGCCCTCATATCTACACTGATGACACCATCACAGGGCCTAATCATGCCACCTACTCCATCAAGGGTTCGTTCACCTGCTCATCCACCAATGTGATTTATGCCATCATGTGCCGGAAATGCCCCTCTGCCTTATATATTGGACAGACAGGACAGTCTCTGCGCCAAAGAATCAATGGACACAAATCTGACATCAGAAATTGCAATACTGCAAAACCTGTAGGGGAACACTTCAACCTCCCTGCTCACTCCCTTAACGACTTGTTAATAGCTGTGTTGACACAGATGAATAACAAATCACAGCTTCAGAGAGAGTCTGCAGAGCTCGAACTTATATGCAAATTTGACTCAGTTGCCTTGGGGTTGAACAGGGACTATGGATTTTTCTCGCATTACATCAAGTGAATTGACCTCCCCCCTCCTCTATGTGCTGTTCCCCAGTGTTTTGAATCCTAACACCTACTTTGATTTGCTGTTACAGCCTGACTTGATGCTATGTCATACACTCCCCTGCATTTAATTTCCTCCCACTCTGTAACTTTCCTATCTTCAAAGCGTCTGACGAAGTGGGATTTTCTCCCACGAAAGCTCATGCGATTAATAAATCTGTTAGTCTTTAAAAGTGCCACAAGACTCTGTTGTCATAGAAAAATAGTTACAGAAGATTAACAACCGTTTTTCTTTTTCAAGTGTTTGCTTATGTCCATTCCAAGTAGGTGACTCCCAAACCACCCCACAGGAGCTGGGGTCAGAGTTCAACGGACTACAATTAGAGCACTACCCTACCAACAACCACATCATTTCTGGCTTGATGGGTAACAGCACAGTGCGTCAAGGTGTGCATGGATGACCATGTTGCAGCCCTACATTTGTCTGAATCTGGACTTGAGCTAGAAACGCTACTTAGGAAGCCTGGACCCTGGTGAAGTGGGCTATTAGCCTTGGGGCTAGTACATTCGCTCAGTCATAACAGGCCTTGATACATGATGTTGTCCACATGAGAGCAGAAGGCCCTGCAGCCTATCTGGTACTACTACTACAATCAGTTGAAACGTTTGTTCTTTTGATATACTATCCAACACCTTCCTTTTGATACAGAATCCAACACCCACCTTCCAGGGAATGAAGCTTTTGCTCATAGCTGTCAGTGGGAGGTTTGGGATAAAAGACTGGGAGGAATATGTATTGATTTGAATGGAACTGTGACAACCACCTTTGGAAGAAAGGCTGGCTGAGGACACAGATGAACCTTATCCTTGAAAGAGACCATATACGGAGGCTCAGAAATGAGGGCCTTAAGTTCTGAAACTCTTCTGGCCTCAGTGTGGCCACTAGGCCGATACAGGAATGGGCACGTTGCTTACAGCTCTAAAGGAGATTTCATCAAAACTGATACCAGGTTAAGATCCCATTGGGAAATGTGCTGATATGTGTGAGAAAATAGCCTATCAAGGCCCTTAAGGATGCAACTTACTATATGATTTGCAAAGACGAATCAGCCTGCTGCCAAAGGATGAAAAACCAAAATGGCAACTAAATGTACCTTAACTGATGATACCGACATTCCCTGATGCTTGAGGTACAACAGACAGTTGTAAGATAAGAGGTATGGATGAAAGTTGAGGTGAAGCACCTTCCTACATGAACCATTCGACCAGTAGGTACCTTTAGTGTAGGATTTTCTAGTCCAGGACCTCCCTGACCTGCTCGAAATATTCCATTTCCATTTCCAACCATGGAGATTCCATACTGCAAGATGGAGGGATTTTATGTTTGCAATTTTACGTTTGGATGGTGAGAGCAGCCAGGATCTTCAATAATTAAGGTCTGATACTAGTGGAAGACTGACAGGAGTCTCCACTGAAAGCTCAAGAAGCACCATGTGCCAGTGCAGGCACGATCAAGTGGGGGCTATCAAGATTACTACACAGCTTTCCTTCCTGACCTTCAGGAGGACCTTGTGAACCAGAGGCTTCTGAGGCAATGAATGTGCCCTGTCCACAGGATGAAGAACCTATCTGCAATTCACTCTGTGTCCATTTCCTGCTGTATTTTGTCATGAATAAGTCTATGTGGGGAATCCCCCACCTTGGGAAAATATTGTTCACCATATCTGAATGGAGGGACCATCTGGGGGTGGAAATTGACCTGCTGAGGTAGTTTGCCAGCACATCTTGAAAGCCTACTAGATCTCCTTGCTCCTAGGAGGCCAAGTGGTGCAGTGCCCCTTAGATGCCAGAACAATAACTGCTGAAACATCATCATGGGCTAACCCTTAAATGGTACCTCATGTCTCCTTAGCATCAGGACCTCTATCTTTGCCTTTCATGGGTCTGCAGAGGTGGCACCATGCTTTCAATGAGATCCCTGGCTGCATCAAAAATCTTCAGAGTGGAATGGAGTCCTAAGCCATCTTCCTCCTCCTCAAACTGCCTGGGGTGGAGCTTGTAGGCACCAAACACCACCCCCGTTTCAGGGACCAGAATCCACAGCACCATGGTAGCAGGAGTAGTCCCTGAGTGGCCTGCATATGTCTCACTCCACTCGCACTCTTAGGCCCCCAAGTTTTGGATGTTGGTGAGTATCCTGTCTGTCATCTTCTGCTTCTTCTTTAGAGCAGGGGAAAGGAGAGTGGGGTCGTGCTCTCAAGGTGACCCTTGCTGCTGGTGCCCTTGGCAGTGCCCAGGGTCTCCTGAACCAGAGTCCTTCCTTGGGATTGGATCACACTGGTGCACTCTAGATTGACGTCAATGTGCTTGGCACCAATCAGAGAATAAACTTTGACATCTGGCTCCTCTCCTTTTTACTCTACTCCAATTCTAAAGAATACTAAATGCTTCACACACTTATTATACTCTAACTATTTACAGATTGAAGTTGGATAATCACTGAAAAGGGGACCCTTGCTATACAAGAGAAAATGGATTCCAGCCAACTGTCACAGGTGGCAAGAAGAAAGTGAAAAGACAGGGAGTTGGCAGAGCCTTATGTGGGGCAGCACAAAGGCACGACTCCAGGGGGCTTCAAAGCTAATCCTACAGCTACCATTAAGCGAAAAAATCTTCTGGCAACTGTGCATGCAGCACACACACACCTACTTAGAATCAATGTGAGCAAGCACTCAGAGAGCAACCTTATTACTGGTGATCACATATAGGACAAGGAAAATACAGTTGACTTTCAGATTCCAGATCAATTTTGCAGATCAAGGAGTTAAATACAGTTTTACTTGGAAAATGAGCAAGTTTTAGCTGAGAAGTAGTTAGAGACAGACACAGAACAACAGTACCATGTTTCCAGAATCACTCAGTGCTCAAAAAAACAGAGTCCTGTGGCACTTTTAAAGACTAAGAAATTTAATTATCACATGAGCTTTCATGTTCAAAGGAAAACAAGGTTTCCAGAATCACTGTGTTCAGAGGAAAACTATGATCATACTGTGGTCTTTGCTTAATAATGAGGTCTCAACTTTCTGGAAAACATTTCAAATAATATGTATGTTGGTACTTTAAATACATTAGTGGCTCTCAAATTGAAAAAGGAACACGGAGTCTATGATCTATTCTAGAAAGCTGTTTGCAGAGTAAACTATATACAAATGAAATGAGGGGATCCTACCCTCCTAGTTTAGTAGGGTGACAGCATGCACATCCGTGCACACCTAGGCCATGATCCATGAAACTTTTCTGTTCAGTTTTGCAATGTAATTGTGTGATTCGATGCCAAATATGCCATATAAGGTTCCTTTGTGAATGCTCTCCCTGGCTCAGGTAGAAGTGAAGAGAATGACAACAGCACAGAGCTCAGTCAGGAGTTAAAATACAAAGACAGCCTGTTTCGGAGAGAAGCTGCAGCCTTTTGGCTGGAAGACTCCATCTTGCAACCACCGTTGAGCAAGATCTGGGCCCTGCTTTGTAATAGGCAGAGAATCGCTGTAAAACACTGAACAGCTGAATACCTTGTGCATAATCTTGGACTATGAGGTCAGTTTAGGTAAAGATGCTAGATTGGTATGCAATTTATACCTTTTATTTGATAGTGGTCACTCCTGACTCATTTATATTATGATTCTGCCTTGATTTCTCACTTGAAATTGTACTCTGATCAAGAAACTAGTATTTGTTTTCTCTAAAGCTGTGTGGTCCTTAGAGGATGTGGATGTGGAAGGCTGGGTATAATCCAAGTCTTGGTTAAGTGGTCTGATTTGAGATTATGATGATTGGGAGTGGGTCCCAATCCCTGTAAAACAATGGCTCCCAGTGTAGAGTCTGGGGCTGCTCTCTTGGAGACCAACGCCTGTGTGGCTAGTGAATTTACACCCACTGCCTGGGACCAATTA
This sequence comes from Pelusios castaneus, assembly GCA_007922175.1. NCBI lineage: Eukaryota > Metazoa > Chordata > Testudines > Pelomedusidae > Pelusios > Pelusios castaneus. The sequence goes on from ML685883.1 coordinate 2,444,954, forward strand.
CACACTGGGGGCTGGTATGGACTGACTCAGGAGTGAGTGGTCACCCAGCAGGGTGGGATGAATTGGGATTCAGGAGAGAGGGGGTCACAGAGGCACACCAGACTGGATCTGGGGAGCAGCCTGTCACAAGCAGGTCTTCAAACAGAGCTCCATTTTGAATGTTCCAACATACCCTTTATACTTGTGCTTGTTTGGGGTGTTGTGCAATTACTTTTGGTGGTTTTTGTTTTCATTTTTAATGTCAGGTCTTTCTTCAGTCATGATCACAGTGGGGGATGACATAGTCAGGGGTAAGGCCCTGCAGCTGCACTTGCGCATTATTCCTGATACCCTAATGAGCGAGCCTTACTGGCTGAGGAAGATAGCAGGTGAGATCTTAAGCTCAGGAGCAACAGCAATAACTTCTCACTGGCACCTCAATGACATTGCTACTAACCATGACCACCTCAGCAGGTCTGATCTGGGCTCAGACAGTACAGGCATGGTACTTCTAAGAGGAACTAATATTTTATTTACATAGAACAAAAGCTTTTAAGAAAAAACAGGTCTTAAAACAATAAAATAAGCTGTGTGCCTATCTAGCTTTTCCCTAAGGGTTACTATTCCTTAGATTTTGGGGCCTCCAACTTCTTTCAGCTCTCTCAGTAATCTCTTTCTGTGTCACCTTATACAGCTTCTGGCAAGTAATCCCCACTCCCCTTCATCCCCTAGGACGACTTAGGCTTCTCATTTTGGCAAAAAACCTTAGAACTTGATAGCTGCAATGATCCATTTGCTCAGTATTTCAAAATGTACATAATTCTTGTGAAATATGCCATGTCAGGTACTATTAGAAAGGTCTGACTTTGCTAAATAAAATATTGTTTGTATACATGTGTCATATTTATATTGAAAATTATGGATAGGTTTGATATATCAGCATTTGTGGGCAATACTCCAGAGAGGTTAGCAGCAGCAGCAGCAATCTACTTGATAGCCCATCAAGAAAACTCACAGGTACAACAGTGACCAAGGAAGAGAAGCCCAGCCTACACCTGATGAGTGACCAGGACATTTAACAACTTGCCCAATGGACGGGGATTCTCTGAGCCTTTTCCATGCCTTGTGTTTGAAACAGACTTCATGGCAATCCAGGCAGAGACTATAAAAAGCAGCTGCATCACATTCATATGGTCTTCAATCTTCATGCCAGCTTCCTACCTTTGGATCAACTCATCTGAAACTGAAGCTGTGAAACAAAGGACTGAGACACAGCCAGGTAGTAGATGTACACTAGAGGGACCATACAAGCTTGCAAACTCCAAAATGCTACTGAAAACTATTTGCATGTATCTGACTAATTATATAAAGACCTTCCACTTAGTTTGTTTCTTTCCTTTTATAACAGACCTTTACTTTTAGCTACTTAATGATTGGTTGGCAGCGTGGCATTTTGGGCAAGGAAAATGTTCTAGTCACACCAGAAGCTGCTACCGCTCAACTTCTCCAGAAGAGAGTTCCTGGAGGAGGGCATCTGACTGCCAGCACTGTAGCTAAGAGACCTGTCAGCTCCTGACTTGGCCCTGGGGCCTAAGGAGCTCTGTGTCCCTACTGATAATTGGGGGAGCCCATGTCCCTGCTTGCCACCTCTTGTGCACGCCCATGGTGCTGGAAGTTTGATTGGGGGGGGGGGGAGAAAAATCACATAAACCTGTAACAAAAAAACTTTTTATGGGAAGACTCAAGGTAGGATGACAAAATGACATGAACCGAAAACTGCACAACAAACAGAAGTAATACAGAAGTTGGTAACTTAACCTTGCACATGAAATGTACAGGCAATGCACATATGTAACGTACATCACTCTAGAAGGCAGTGTGATACAATGGATAAGTCAGGGATTGTCATGTTTGTGACTTGGGTTCTGTGCCTGCAGTGACCAGGGATAATTTTTCTGCTAATGTATTTAAAAAAAGTGGTCTTCAGCTGCTCTTCCCAAACTCTTGTAGGTTTAAGTTCCTGGCTATAGCCAATAACAAAAATAGAAAATGGTAATAGAATTTAAACTGCACTTAGGAGGTAAGATTTGAACTCTTGGTCACCTCTTTCCTAACTCAGGGAACCTAGACTGCAGGGTTATTTAGCAAGATCTATTTTTCCTCCATTTTTTTACCTTACAAAGAAAAGGTGAGACAACTGAGCAGGGAAAAGGGCATGAAGGGAGGAATTTCCAAAGGCAGGAATTCTTATTCTCTCAATACCGTTTCATTTTTCATTAAACCACCAAGAAAAAATATCAATACTGCTCCAAGTTCATACTTGAGGTTTATGCCACTTCAATAAGAGACTTCCCAAAGAAAGCTTTAAGGTTTCTGTTAAAACTAAAACACTGAAACAACCTTAACTATATTAGAATTACCACCCACAAAAGCTATTATTTACCTCTAGATTTTTCTGGGCTGGATAGAGGGTAAGGAGAAAAGGGTTGTCTGTCTTTTAAAAAAAAAAAAAAAAAAAAAAAACCCAGATACTGAACATTAGCATTATATGGCTCTGGAACAAGAGAACATATACTGTTTTATGTCCTTGTCTTTATCAATCACTTAATATTCCTACATACAGCTCCTCTTCTGATATGTACTTGAATGAAATTTTAAATCAGTGGTTTTCAAACCATGGGTTGGGTCCCAGTACTGGATTACAGCACTGCCTGCTGCCACCACCAAAAGACACGGATGCATTGCTCAAAGATATAATTGTTAAGTCATGGGCATAAGTGATTTTTTCCAAAAGGGCCCTGAGGAAAATGCTTGAAAACTACTGCTTTAAATTATCCTTAAAGAAATTTCAAATTTTAAGAAAAATACAAAGAATGCTATTTGAATTATTGGAAGAATTGCACACTTACACTGGTGACACTGACTCCATTTTTGTCATAGTACTTCTTCTTTTCATATTTATCCCTGATGAAAAATTCTACAGCTCTGAAAATGGGCAATTTAAGGAAAACGTACTGTGAAAGAAGAAAATCAATCTAAAAACTGTTTAATTAGGAAGTCAAAATACAAAAAAGAACATTAGATTTTTATCCAACAACATTTTGTTTTTGCAATTTTATTTTAAGGCAGGAGAACATAAAACCAAACCCTAACTGCTTCGGTTATTCATGTACATGCTCAACTGCTTTCTATAAACTTAACAGTAAAAATTCAGTCACAGCTACTTAATGCTTAGATTTTATATCTACTTCTCTTACTAAACAGCTTCAATTTCTTACTTTTAAATCATACTTCACAATGACAACATGAAAAATTGATATACAAAAGAGATGTGATTCAGTGTCAAGCAATCAAGACATTGTCCCTCTGTATTTATATCATACAATAGTTGTGTGCACACTCAAAAACAGTCAGTACTAGTAACATCCTACAAATCTGCAACAAGAATCTTAGAAATGTGAGGTTGGAAGGTATCTCAGGAGTAATCAAGTGCAGACAGTGCACTGAGGCAAGAGGACCAAGTAAACTGAGGCCTGCTCTGTCAGATGTGTGTCCAACCTGTTCTTCAAAAAATTCTAACAAAGCGGATTGGGCAACCTTCCTGGAAAAATTGGACAGTTCTCAGGGTTTCCAGAACTGTGAGCCACCTTATTACCCCAGTCTCTAGCAAGGAGTCATCTTTCTTGTGGTAGCCTGGTATTAACCCCATCACACAGCTAGCCACGCTAACACTTTCCTCTCCTATGCCAGCCCCAGCTTCTTCTTGCAAGTTAACAATAGATGCACCGCAATTCCCATATTTTGAATAGTTCCCCTGTAATATCCAGCACCTCACACTGGCTACTCATAGCAATTCCAAAACCTGTGCACCCAAAAGTGCAGCGTACTCCAGTTTGGCAGTTTTACCTTAAACCAACACACCTGTAAAAGATAAAGCACTTGTGCATTTATAAATTAAGGTTTATTTAAGAAAGAACAAACTTAACTAGAAGTGAGAGAAAGTGATGAAGACAATTGGTTACAACACAATACAAAATCATAAAATGCAAACCTGGGTTTACATTTATCAATGATTACTTTTCCTATATAATAAAGTATACTCCCTCAAAGTTCAGTCTTTTGCAGAATTGGCTGGTTTCAAAAGAACCAAGATCCAAACATTAACGAAAGTACTCCTTTTCCTAAGCAGTCAATGACATTATTATCCCCTACATTATACCGAAAACAGCCTTTTTTTCCTGTTCATAGAATGGGAAAATCCTGTCTTGCTGTAAAAAGTTTCTTTTTCACCTCCACTTGATTTTAAATTGTTTTCCATTGTCTCTAATGATTTTTCCCGTCAGTAGTCTTCAGAGGGTGCAAGGCTTGTACCTGGCATTACCGACTAAATGGGGTATAGTAACAACTTCTCTTTCTTACATGGGCTACCACTGAGACCCATTGTCCTCTTGGTGAGTAATTTCTATTCCAAGAACATTAAGCATACATTCATAAAAATATATTCCTTAAATATACCCATACATACATCTTACAGTGAGTATTAATCTTGACAAATCATAAATTTAGTAACATTTACAGAGTTGATGGATAAATATTCCTTAAGACATATTTTGACTAGTGTGTTTATGAGGCTGCTTGCAAAGAACAGGGATCCCTTTGCCAAGGGGTCTTGTCACAGAAGCCTTACTCCAGAGCTTAACTACCCTTACAGTTAGAAAGTTTCTCCTAATATGCAACCTAAATCTCCAGTGTTTCAGATTAAACCCATTACTACTTGTCCTACCTTCTGTGGACAAGGAGAACAATTGATCACGTCATATATGACACACCTGTCACCCCCCCCACAATATTTGCTTCCCCCCCCCCGCACAACAACATCACATTGTTGATTCATGCTGAAATTTGTGCTTCACCATACCCTTATCAGACCAATTTCCACAATACTCACATCTAGCCAGTCATTCCCCATTTATTAAATGCATTCAATTTTTTTCCTTTCTAAATGAAAACTAATTAAATTTCATCTTGCTGATTTCCAACCAATTCTCCAATTTGTCAAGGTCTTTTTGAATTCTCAAACTGTCCTTCAAAATGCCTGCAATGCTCTCAGCTTGGTGTCAAATCCAAGAATGTTATAAGCATACTTTCGACCCCAAGTCATTAATGAAAACACTGAATACTATCAGACTCAGGAAAGACCCATGTGACCACCAATGTTCCCTCTAAGGTTTGGCGGCTTGTGTGCAAAATTTTCAAGCAGTGTGCAAAACTTTTTTTCTGAATAAAATTTTTGTGTAAACTCACATGATAGAAATTATAGGCATTAATTGAAGTTAAAGTAATTGTAAATAGAATTAATTGGGTTTAATTAATTGAATTTGAATTTTTAGAAAGGTTTTTATTTAAAATTAATTTTTTTTAAAAGAAAAAGAAAGAGAAAAAGAAAAAGAAAGAGAAAAAAAGAAAGCTGCTGGCGGGGGGGGGCGACCCCGGCCCCAGAGGCTGATCCCAGCCCTATGCCAGGAGGCCAAGGCCATCGGCGGAGCAGAGCCGGCCCCAGGCCAGGAAGTCGAGGCAGCCAGCGGGTGGGAGCCTGCCCCAGCCGTATGGGGCAGGCAGGCAGGCCCATGCACCTGCCCAGGCCCTCAGCCTGCCTGCTCCAACCTTGGGGCAGGGAGGGCCAGCCCAGAGGCTGGGCGCCGGCTGGGTCTGCCGTGGCAAAGCCGCAGCCCCAGGAGTCTGGAGGGGGTGGCGGGGGCTGCCAGGCTGTGTGGAGGTCCCTCAGTGCTGCGCAGGGGGTGTGACGGCCGCTGTGCGGCCGCACAGCTTAGAGGGAACATAGGTGACCACTCTAGATACATCCTTCCAGTTTGACAGCAAACCACTGATAACTGAGTACTTTCTTTCAACCAGTTGTGCACCCACTTTACTGTAATTTCATCTAGACTACATTATTTTCCTACAGTGCTTGTGAGAATGTCATATGCGACTGTCAGAAATCCTACTAAAAAAATCAAGATATACTGGTTCTCTCCATTCATTAAGCCAGCAACCCTTCCAAAGAAGAAAAATAGGTTAGTTTGGCATGATTTGTTCTTGACAAATCTACGGTGGCTACTGTTTAATAGCCCTATCATCTTGTAGGATCTTACAAATTGATTGTTAATAATTTGTTCCACTACCTTTCCAGGAATTGAAGTTAAGCTGACTGGTCTATAATTCCCCAGGTATTCTTTATTTTCCTTTTAAAGATAAGTATTGCCCTCTCCTGTCCTCCAGCACCTCACCAGTGCTCGATGAGCTCTCAAAAGATAAATACTTACAGTTCAAAGATTACTGAAAATAGCTCCTAAAATACGCTAAGATTAATTTCATCAAGTCAGGCTGACCTGGATACAGCTAACTTAACTAAATTTTTTAAATCTATTCTTTCCCTATTTTGGCTTGTATTCAATCCCCCTTGTTGTTAATATTACTAGTATCAAGTATCTGTTCACTATTAACTTTTTTTTAGTGAAGACTCAGACTGAAGTGCACAATGCCCTATTTTAGCATTCTAAGTTATCAATTATTTGCTCTCCTCCACTACATACCTGATCTTCATATTTCATCACATCTCTTGCTGCTGTACTTAAAGAACCTTTTCTAATTGCTTTTTTTGTGTCTCACTAGGTGCAAGTAATTTTCCCTCTACATGCTTGTGCTATTTTTTGCATTCCTTCCTACTAATTTGTTCACGGTTTCATTTTTTATAGGATTTATTTTTATTTTCAGGTCATTAAATAACTCTTGATAGAGCTACATTGTTTTCTTCTTCTTATTAGACAACCTTTATATTAACTTCGCTTTGTCTGTCTGTTCATCTGCCTGTCTGTATGTATCCCTGGGCTTTCCCATCTTTCTCCAGCAGATGGCGTAATGTTTACAGGTTTTAATGTAACCTGTGCCCAGCAGAAAGCCCAGCAGGCATTTGGCCCTGTGGTACAAGGGTTAGGACAGGAGCCTGGGAACCGAGCAGTCACCGGATTTGAATCCCAACTCGGGCTGAAAAGCTGCCATTCGTAGGATTTGATCTAGTTTTAGTCTTGACTGAAAAATATCAAAAAACAAAGTTTTGGAGGGTTTTTTTAGAACAGATGACCTTAAAACTAACACACTAAAAGGGACAAAACTATTACAGAAGTAATTCAGATTGGTCAGACTTCTTGTACGACGTATTTTAAGCATGGTGAATGCATTTCTTTGCAAAAGGTCAGCTGGTAAATGCACAAATGCATTCACCATGCTTAAAATGCCTTGTACAAGAAGTCTGACCAATCTGAATTACTTCTGTACTTGTTTTGTCCTTTTTAGAGTGTTTGTTTTAAGGTCAGCTGTTCTAAAAAACCTTGTTTTAAGGTCGTCTTTTCTAAAAAAAAACTTGTGAAGATAAAAAAATAAAAATCAAAATCAAACATCAGGATAGTGGTAGTAGTGCCTTTTCTCCTGCCTCCTTTAAAACTGCCAGCTCTTGACTACCTTGTCATTTAGATTTTCTTCAAGGAAAATTTACCTACCAAATCCCCCGAGTTTGTCAATGTTTGCCCCCGTCCCTTCCCCACCCCACCCCCATTTTTTTAATTAAAAAACAAGTCCATTGTCCTTATTCCGCTACTCATTCCTTCCTTTCCTTAGAAACATGACATCTATCATTTCTTCAAATTATCTTCTACCTTCAGATTCTCAGGCATTTCCTCCTTTGTCGGTCAGAATCAAGTCTAAAATGGCTGTCAACCTGGTTACTTACTGAAAAAATAAAGTTGTTCCCAGTACATTCCAACAACTTATTGGAACACTCCCCTCCCCCCCATTATTTTTACAACAGATGGTAGTTCAAGTACACTACTAATACCTGGTCTTGGTCTTGTGTTTTGGGTATTTGTTTGGAGTTCTCTCCTACTCCACACCCCCAAAAGCCTCATCCACCTCCTCTCCCTCATTTGATCATCTATAGTCGACCTCAATCATGTCATCTCTATTTGCCCCCCTTTTGCTTTATCCAGAGCACTTTTAATTTTTATTTAAAAAAAAGCCCTTTTATTTTGTGGTTTTAAAAAATTGAGGGAAAAGGATCATGTCTCTTCACCATTCTCTAGGGTAGTGGTTTTCACACTTTTTTCCTTGGGACCCAGTTGGAAAAAAAAAATCATTTATGCCTGTGACCCAACAATTACATCTTTGAGCAATGCATTCCAGTCTTTCAGCGGCCACGGGAGAGGGTGCCATGACCCAGTGCCTGAGGGTCTGCAACGCACTACTGGATCCTGACTTGTGGTTTGAAAACCACTGCTCTAGGGAATGACAAATGATATCAAGAAAACTCAAAAGCATTATCATCTCAGAAAGAAAATTAATTATTTGTATTATGAAACAAATGCTTCAGGAAAAAAATCCATTCTGCAACTACAAAAATATTAAAGCAAAATTTACCTGGCAGAAAGTCCGATAAACTCAGATAATGATGAGAAGAAGAAAATATATACATACTAGTATTAGGTATTGACGCTATAAACAAACCTCTGAAACAAGAGGAAAAAATAGTGTACAAACTGAGCTGGAAAGCCAAAAATTCCATACCAGCAAGAAATATACGATTCAAGTTTGGATGTGGGAAGATGACGAAAAAAGTGCGATAGGAAAAATATTTGAAGATAAAGAAACAAAAAATTGTGAAAACAGAGCGAGCAGCTGTTCCAAAACAATCTGAATATTTCCTTTTCACACAAAATTGTTTCTGCAATACTCTTAATAAAGTTACCATTTTACAGTCTGGCAACATGGTTAATATCTATTCATTATTAAAGTGCAAATCTAGTCTGAAAAGTTACTTTGTAAATGGCACTGTGGGATTCTATATTCATTGCATCTCACTGACTTCCATATCAATTTTGCTCAGTTAGGGGGAAATCCTTTTATTTACAATCTTTCAGCTCTGAACACTCAACCTGGACACTGAGAATCAAGCTTGTTTCTTTCCATTTTACAACTCATCACAAAATAAGGCCATCAACTACACATCAACATGAGACTACTGTTGAGACTTGAAATCTAGCCATGGAAACAACAGACATGGTAGCTCCCTTGCCAGATATAGGAGACCTGGACACCAGTGCTGATGATACCATGTTGGTGATTAGTATAATTGGTTCTGTCAAACCTTTTGGATTCTAGGTGGCAAGGGAGTAAAAGGAAAGGCAATTAGAAAAGAATGGCTCCAGTCCAGCAGAAAAATCCAAAAGAGCTTGTACTTCATGTACTCTATGTACTGCATTTTGGATGCAAACAAAATATCACATACTAAGAACCATAATTATCAGTTGGCTCCACCTCTAAAATAGCATGCTGGCCACCACTAATTTCACAGCCACTCCTTTTGATTCCAAGACCTCTAGCTGAGTGAGTGTCTTCACATTCTTCTCCTTGGCAAGGTATTTGGATGCATCAGGTCCAAGGTATTCTTGCTTCCATTGATAAAAGTCGGGAGTGCATGCCTTCTTGCTTGTTGATTTAGTGCACTGCCATAGTATTGCCTGATGCTTCCCTGGGATACACAGGATTTCCACCTGCCCTTAGTACAATAAAGACTTGGTGAAGGGCTGATGGCCCCAGAAACAAGGGAAGGCTGCTTCTCCTTAACTATAACATCTCTCTCCACATATAAGAAAATAAGCTAGACTGAGGAAAGATCTAGTCTGCGGACCTAAAGATAAGTTATGTTTGCTCTGTAACAACAGCAGAGAACTAAGGTAGCTAGGGGATGCATGCCTTTATACAGAGAAAAGCAATGTAATCATATGCTTCTCAATGGATATGACTTTTCAAGGAAGCCCTGCAACTCAATGCTAGGGGCACAATTTCCCACAACTGGGAATACATAGAGGCCCTGAAAGAACCACCATTTTTCTGTGAATTCCTGAGGCAGTTTATCTAGCTTCTGAAATCTATTGACAAAGGAAAAAAAGAATAAACTCTTGACCATCAGCAGATGTAGGCAGTATGGTAACTCCAGAAAAAGGCTACAGTGGAACAAGAAATGTACTCCTAAAATTACGAATCCAGAGGCAGAGATGAATTAATGCATCAGAAGAGGACCACGTATAGAAGGAGAGCCAATACATTAGCCCTCCAAATTCATGAAGCTGACACCTTGCAAGAGGAGTCACATTACATACAGATTACGGACATTTTCATAAGCTCACAAGATTCAAAGGAGCAATGGAGCCATAGCATTCTCTCTCATCCATGACAGCCTCAAAATGAACAAACAACTATTTACATTTCCTGATTGTTCTGTACATAGAGATTAAATTTAACATTTACATTACATCTGGAACTAGAGCTCTGTGTTATAACTGAAGATTGTTTTACTGATCAATGCACTATGGCTAAAAGGGCAGTAATGTACAGGATGCAAAAAAACTGTGAAACAGTTAGGGTCGAAACACATGGCATATCTGACTGAAACGCCAGACCATGACTGTGCTCTGCAGGGCAACACTGTCTCACTAACAGAGGGTATGTCTACACTAGCAACTTAAGTCGACTTAAGGATGCTTAAGTCGACCTACAGAACGCCACGTCCACACCTGGCTTTCATTAAGTCAACTTAATAACTAGCGCTCTTTAGGTCGACTTAACACTTAATTCAACCTGTTAAGTTGACTTAAAGCCGGTGTGGATGCCCTAGGTGGACCTAATTCCCTAAGTCGACCTAAGGTGGATGGGCTGGGGAGAAGAGAGCCGGGGAGCCGCAGCTCCCTTCTGTGGGCCTTCTGCTGGGGCTCCACATCGACCTAGCACCTGCCAGTGTGGACGCAGGCAGTCGACTTAAGTTTCTAGTGTAGACTCTCCAAGTCAACTTAACAAGGTCAACTTTTAAGTTGGCATTTCTAGTGTAGACATACCCAGGTAGAGTGTGTGTGTGTGTTGGGGGGAGGGGAGTCTCGCAATATTGCAGAGTGCAGTTTTGCATACCCAGCCCCTCTGTGATACCGTAAGCATGCACAGTGCTGAGTATGCGAGGCTGCGTAACGCGATACCACATTCTCTCCCTAACAGAGCAAGAGATTGTGTAGTTTCATGGTATCGCATAGCGCAGTCCTGCATACCGAGCACTCCCCAAAGCCACGAGAATAGGCCCTAGAATTTCGAGTTATGGTATGTACAGCCCACAAAGTACATTTAAGTCAAACCTAGCCCACCATAGCAAGTGCGTTTGACACCCTTGCTCTCCATGAAACAGGCCATATGGTTTCACTCAATAATTTCTGTATTAAGTCTAATATTCCCTGGCTGAATTACATTGTGTGTTTTAAAGAGACTTCCTATCTTGATTTAAAGACTAAGTGAGGGAGAAACCATAAACTCTATTGCTAAGCTTCAATGTTTCATTATCCTCATTATAGCAAACAAACAATTCCCCCTCCCACCAAACAGCCACAGAACACACAGTTTCCCATTTGAATTTGTTTAGATTCAACTTCCAGCAATTTATACTACAAGACAAAGGCATAACATCTAAGAGCCCTCAATCAGAAGTCTTCTCCCTTTGTATGCATTTATAAACTATCCCATCAGTTCTTAACTTTCTCTTTAATAAGCTAAATAAACAGTTTAAGTTTCTCACTGCAAGAAACGTCTGCAATATCTCATCACTTAAGGTTATATTCTGAACTGGCACTGCAAAACAAAGGTAAAAAAATATCAAACTTTAATAAGAAGATTGGTATGATAAGCTAACTTTTAACAAATTCGTCCTGTAGTTATATAAACACTTGGATCAAACTAAGGTTCCTTGGATCTGAAAACACCAAGACAGAAAAAGGATACTGATCTGTTTGTGGTCTTCGGAAGTTCTCTGGTAGATTAGCTTCATAGAGTATCCTTGCCTTCGTATTTCCCATATCCTGCATGCACTAAAAGAAAGGATCATAGAATTATTATTATTTTGTCCATTACTAACATGAGTCTTGGGAACACATTTCTATTGTTATTCTGACCGTGTAAGTAAGAGGATCTTAAAGCTTGCATCCTTTAAGAACTCAAGGTTACAGCCTCTAAACACATCCATTTGTTTCATAGATGTTCTCTACACTTCTCTGATTATAGTAAGTTTTTACTACTTGTCTATTCAAGGATTATGTTCTGTACAAACAACCTCTCTGCTTTGCATGTTTTCTACAATAAAGAGATCCTACAAAAAAGTTTAATGGCCATATATTAATGAGAATGTTAAGAGGTTTACTGTGATGCTTGTATCTCTAGGTTTACTGAAGACAGTTAAAGTAGACATAGCTTTAAAAAAAATCACTTCTATTGAAAGTTTTAAAATGTAGTAGTTCAAAAGTACTTTCTAAGATTGGAAATGAAAATAAAGAAAAATAGGAAATTACTCCTCTTTAAACATTCACACTCCTGGATTACATCAGCAACACATTTTTGACTGTGGACTGAGGGGAAAGCTATAAACTAGGATGGTGCTCCAGCCTCAGTTCCTTCTAACCGCCTCCTAATGACCACAACTGTCCTTAACTGGTCTAGGAAGAAAAGAAGAAAGACAAGGGATCGTGAATGCATAGAATCCATCTGAAAGAACTGCAGTTACAAGTGAGTAAACTCCTTTTGCTTCTAAACATTCACACTTTTGGTACAGTCTGATAAGCAGTAAGGTAAAATGAGGAAGGTAGTAGCACACAGAGTCCTAATTAAATTAACAGTAATTGAAGTACTGCTCTACCAAATTATGCATTATACCTGTAGCTCAATCAAGGAAGTAATTTTTAGTGCATATGTGCCTAGAGCTTCAAGTTGCAGCTTTGCAGATTTCAACAATGGGGACATGTTTAAACCTTAAGGCATACCAATGAAACTAACTTAATCCTTTCAGGAATAGGAATCGAGCCTATCTTGTAGTTCTCTTCAATACAGAGCTTAGTCCACCTGGACAAATATTAAAAAGAAATAGCTAGACCTTTACTATGTTCCTCGAAGAAGAGGAGATATGGGGGACCTTCCAAAACTTTGGTCCTATTTAAATAAAATGCTAGCACTCAATGTCTCATCTACACCGTTTTGGCTCTCCCAAGCATGCATGAGGTCTGGAAAAGAATTCTGATCGAGTAACTGACTTGTAAAGATAAAAGTCAGTTACCACCTTAGACAGGAATTAAAGATGTTGATGGATGACCACTTTGTCCTTCTGAAAGATTGCAAACAGTGGAAGATTGCAAACAGTATCTGCCATCATACCTTGAAGTTAGTTTACTCTTGTGGCAGAATTTACTGCTACAACAAATAATGTTTTGCCAGATGAAATAGGGAGCACTAACTAACAGGTTCAAAGGGATATCTCACAAGCTAGGTAAGGATGAAGTTAAGGTTCCATGATGGTACAAGGACATTTACCACACAATTCATTAAGCTCTTGAAGGAGTCATGGGTAAATATAGTTGTTGTATATTGGGGGGTGGTAGATTAAAATGAGATCTAATACAGGCTTTCAGCGACATGGACAGCCCAGATCGTTTCAGATGTAGCCGGTATTCAAATATGGACAGAACTGATCCCAATGAAGGCAGTAAATTACAATGCCCAGAGGGCAAACCTTTTCAAAACATTTATGGGTAGATGGTTATATATATTTTTTATAGTTTAAGAAAATACACTGCTCTTTCAATGAGCAAATACTCTAAATCAGAGGTCTATCACACGTCATCAAATGCAAGGAATTCGAGGTTTGGGCGCAAGACCTAGCCAACCCGCTGACATAACAGATCTGTGGTTACAAAAAGAAACCTGTACATTCCTTGAGTTAGGTGAAGGATGTCTAAAACCCACGACTCCTCGCCTATGCCAGAGGAATTAGAATTATTCTTGTGTTATTTTGCCATGCCTTCCACATCTTTCTTTAGATTAGAGGGAATGGAGGAAAGATGGAGGAAACCTATTCCTCAGATGAGAAGGCATATACTGAATATAGGTAGGCTACCCTCAAAACAAAACTTTAGGTATCTGGCATTATATCTCAACCTATTTCTGGGTGACCACAGAGAGCAAAAACATTGAGACCCCATTTGTGGAGCTTTTCCCTGTCTCTGCGAAGTTTACCCACCAAACTGTCATCTTTGCCTTGTAGGTGAGATAGACAAGCTCTCAAATCTTTTCTGATTACCCTGAACTTGAATAAGTTGATTTGAAGCTTTTTCTCAAAATGATTCCAATTACCATGAGTTGTCAGTTCACTGTGGTGAGCACTGGATCCCAGGCTGGGTGCACCTGAACTGATAATTGCAGATGGGGATAGAGGACAAAAGGATAGTCCTCTCAGAACACTGTTGCTCTGTATCCAGCGTATAAGCAGTAAGAACACTTTGGGTGGAGAGGAAGCTTTAGGTACATGGTACCTAGACTTGCCTGGTAACTTCTTGCTAGCTGCTATATTTGGATTCTCAGATATTTGTATGGAGTCAGTGAAGCCACAAGACCCACTCTGATTGGGATTCTCTTGATTTAAAAAAAAAAAAAAAAAAAAAAAAAACAGAATGACTTTCTTCTGGCAAGAAGGCCCTTCCAGCTTGGAAGTCTGAAATTGTCCCAAAGGAGGAGATCTTCTGCATGGGAAGATGTGACTCCTTCCAATTTATTCTGAGACATAGAATCATAGAATAATAGGGTTGGAAAGGACCTCACGAGGTCATCTAGTCCAACCCCCTGCTAAAAAGCAGGACCACTCCCCCTAAATTGTCCCAGCCAGGGTTTTGTCTAACCGAGCCTTAAGAATCTCCAAAGATGGAGATTCTACCACCTCCCTAGATAGCCCATTCCAATGCTTCACCACCCTCCTAGTGAGAAAGTTTTTCCTAATATCCAACCTTGACCTCCCCAGCTGTAATTTGAAACCATTGCTCCTTGTTCT
>ML685883.1:2464885-2483683 GCA_007922175.1 Pelusios castaneus
CAAGCTTCCACTTCTTGTAAGCTTCCCTTTTATGTTTCAGCTCCCCGCAGAGTTCCCTGCTAAGCCACGCTGGTCGCCGTCCACATTTGCTGTTCTTTCTGCACATCGGAATGTTATCTTCCTGTGCCTTTAACAGGGTTTCTTTAAAATACAGCCAGCTGTCTTGGACACCTTTCCCCTTCAGATCAGCCTCCCATGGGACCCTGCCCATCAGCTCCCTAAGGGAGCCAAAATCTGCTTTTCTGAAGTCCAGGGTGTGTGTTCTGCTTCTTTCCTTCCTTCCATTGATCAGGATCCTGAACTCTACCATCTCATGGTCGCTGCTGCCCAGGTTGCCATTTACTTCTACTTCCCCGATCAATTCTTCTCTGTTTGTGAGCAATAGGTCTAGAGGTGCAAGGCCCCTAGTTGGTTCCTCCAGCATTTGTACTAGGAAGTTGTCCTCAATATTCTCCAAAAACTTCCTGTCCCAGTTTTCAAAAAGAAAACGGAGTCCAAATTATTGGTGAGAAACTTGAGACAATCTTTTATTAGCCATTAATCCAGTAGTATACACTGTAGTCTTAAGTGTAATGTCATGGCAAAGTCATTTTGTAAAAATGGAAATGGCAGCAGAAAGGCTAAAGGGGAGTACCCTATACCAGTAGTGATCTTCCCCAACCATGAAGTGGAGGTATTCACAATATGAAGGTATGATCAATGTAAGGAAATATACATCCTTGAGATCAAGAGTTCCAAATCAACTTGGGTGGATTGGGAGGAAATTCTTGACCCAAGGGTCACAATGAGCAAGTTGAACTTCCTGATAAAAACTGAGCTCTCAGATGGCCAAATGCCTCCATCCATCCAGTAACAACTTTGAGACAACCCTCTTTCCCTTTGAATTCTTTTGGTGCCTCCTTGATGGCCGCAGCTTCCAAAATGATGGAACTTCTGTTCTTAGAAGGTGCTTGTGAGAGAAGTCCCTTAACAGGAAGGGACGGGGAGAAGGGGTGTAATAAGACTTCATGCATTTTCTCAAGGATTGACTTCTTCCTAGTGAAGATATTCCACGAATAGAAACAGTAGAGGAGTCAAACTCCAAAGATGGAGTGGAGAGAGGGAAATTGGAGGGTTGACTGAGAACTAAACTGTTGCTCTCACTCTTCAAGTCAAACTTACCATCTAGGGCCTGGCACAGAAGAGCATGAAGTAGTGTGCTTGCTCTCAGGATGAGGCTTGTAGCTTTTTGTCCTTTGCTGTTATTACAAAGGAAGCTGTTACTGCTGCAACTAATTTGTGAGTGAGTGAGTGAGTACAAAAATGTCATCGTTGAGATGGAAACGCCAAACCTCCTTGGGAAATGATAAAACACCAAATGATCTGGTCATCAAACTTGTAGACTTGATCTTTGAGGACATGGTTTCAAAACTATCTCCTTTTAAAGTGAAATCTTCCATCCACCCTAGTTTCAAGCAGTAAACCATAGGATCTGAGCCACTGCCATCTCCTTATGATTTGACAGACACTACTGCCCTGGCAACAAAGTCTGATATGAGGAAGAGTTTCTATAACTGTGTGCCAACGAACTGTTCCTCTGTAATAAATGCCTTTTTTAGATTTCTTTCATCTTCTGAAAGATCCTGAGCAGAAAGAGCCATCTTCTCCAGAAGGTAGACTGATAACGAGACAGTTTGGTAGTTTGATGCCAATACTAAAAAGATCTTCCTTCCTAAAGTATCTAATTTTCTATCTTCTGTGTCAGAGATGACAGAACATACCTGGCCAACTTTTGGCATCCAGGGTGGGAGGATGGGGATGTAAAAACCAGGACATCTAGGCCCTCCCACTCCACTGGGCTCCAATCCAAGGCCCTGTAAGACTGTTTCGGCAACTCATCCATCTCCATCTGCCACAAGTCACTTCCAACCTGAGTTATTTCCTTCCTTAGTCTGCAACTTCATCTAAATATGGTAAAGATATGTAGTAACAATATTTTTACCAATAACAAAACCTAGATCTAAGGGAGGGTGGCATTGCAATTATATGCTAGTCATTGGCTGCACATAATATACTAGGAAAAAAAAAACAAACAAGGAGTCCTGTGGCAATTTTAAAGACTAACATTTATTCATTGCATGAGCTTTCATGGGGAAAAAAATCCCACTTCATCAGATGTTTTGCCCATTTCTTTTCAAATGGGTCTAAATTCTGCACTGCACTTACTGAAATGTGCTCCACTATAAGGTTTACTCTCCTCACATTTAATGTAGTAAGCTTTTGTGATCCGCCGAGGTTCATCCACACCATCAGGATTGCTTTTGAAGCTAGCTTTAACAACAGTACCAAAGCTGCTACAAAGCAACTGTTTCAATTACAATTTAGCATGCTATTAATACCAAGGATACAAAATTATGTTATTTTAGAAACAAATATCTAACATCCTGTATTGCTTGCATGCGAGTCCTGCTATAGTATGATTCATAGTCCAATAGCAATTAGCACATGAAAGCACATGATGTACCTGGATCACATTTTGCCACATATGTTACAATGTACAATTTTTTAAGCATCTTCCCGGAACACCCTACCAAACTAACCAAATTTCTTCCCAGTCATAGGTCTATGCAAATACCTCTCTCTTCTATCTACATGCTGACAATGGAATCTTCAGTATTATCAAAATCTTTGAATATGTACAAAAGACCCAGACAGGAGAGCATATTGCAGTGTATCCACAAAAAAAGAAAAATAAATTTAAATTCAAACCCTCTAACCTTGACTCATGTCCATTAAAACTCGCTATTTATAGCATTAAAAAGATATATAGACATAAACAGCAAGTCACACTTTATGACAGGTATAACAGACCATCAATCACAACTGCTTTAAAAGAGTCATTTACCAAAAAGATAGTACTTTGATATGGAATGCAGAATGTTTGAAGAGACAAAAGCAACTTCTGGAGTACTTAATAAATTTATAGAATTTAGAAACAAAAATCAGCTACAGATATCTATTCTGGCTCAAAATATTTTAATTGGGATTGGTTCTCTCTCAGATGGGTTTCTAAAGAATCTGATAAAACAATTCCTCTAAGGAATCCTAAATGAGTATTCAGTTATGGAGCACAAGAAATTTAGCTACCATAGGAGAGATTGCAACTTGTCAGGTGAGAGTTCCTATATATCAACTTTAGATTATGATACTAGTTACATTTTTCTTTATTTCAAGGAAGTAAAACATCCTACTAATTAGTATATATTCAATAGAATGGAAATAAATCCAGTCTTGCTATCTTAAAGATTCAAAATGTTACTGATAAAATAGCTACAAATTGAGCCATATCGCTTCAGAAGACTCACTAAACATTAACATTTATCATTATTTGAATGTAATGCTTTATTTTATTTAACCTATGTATTACAAAGGCTCCTTTAAGATTTATCAAGAATTGAGACTCTTTATTCATTTAAGGATTCCTTTGCCCCCCCCCCCCCCCTTTGTTTAAAAATATACTTTGTGAGGCTCTTAAGTCCCTTACTGACAAAACAGGGATGGTGATATTCAATTTCAAATACTCCATCAATTTTTAGATGATACCATTCAATTCTGTAGTCCAGGATGTGAATCTGCCATTTTTGACCTTAAAATAATTAAATAAAATGAAACAAGATGCCAAGACTTAAAAATGAAAAAGTAAAAAACAAAACACAGAATTTTAGATTTTGCATCTTTCAGACTGACAATATACAATAGCTGACTGTATTATTTTCATTAATTTATGAGGCAGCTAAACAATGTTATAAATGAATAACTGAAGTACAAAGGGTTGTATATAATGTTTTAAAATAACAAATGCCTCCTCCAATTCCCAAAATTCATTAACAGTATCGGTATACTGATGTTATGCACAATTCAAAGTAACACTGGACCTCAACAAGAAAATAGAAAAAATTTACATTAGTGTCACAAACCTACAGAAATACTGTAGTTGAGGTGCGAATACTTGCATAGGGACCTTGACAACACATCGGAACATTAAGAAGAATGGACGGGAAAGTTTTTATATCCAAGTTCTTTAACTTCATTTAATTAAATTCCAATATCCTTCCAAATGCAGCTTGACCAACCACAAGTTTAAAGAAGTCTATTAAAGAAAAGCATAATTTAACTATATAAAATAAGAAACTGAATAAATGTATGTTAATCTATATAATTGCTTAGTTAAATGTATATAAATATAGTATAACCTCTTGGTTAGCAAAAGGAAGAATGAAATCTAACATAAAGGCCATATTTAGTTGCAAATCAGCATATTTTAAAAGGTTTACCAACCACGCAAGTCACTCTGTCTTAGGAAAATAATTTAAAAACTAATGTAAATGGAGATTAGAATTGATTGTTTAAATCAAGATTCCCACCCTGCTTATTTAAATCATGATTAAAACAAGTGATTTAAATTAGGGCTCAACAAATCCTGGGCTCTAGGTCTCCATGGCACCTGGGATTTTGCCCGGGTGCCTAAGAGCGCCTCAGCAGCCAAGGAAAGGACACCCTGGGTGCCTTTAAAAAAAAGCAGGTGGCACTGAAAATATCAGTGCTGCTGCCTCCACCCCACCACCAACACAAGCACCTCCAGCAGTGGCTCTTTTCCAAATGTTGGTGGGGGAACTTGACTCAGCAGCCATGGCGGTTTTTCAGTCGTGGGGGCCCTTCATTGCTGCACACCTAGTCACCTCCGTTTTGCAGCTGGTCTGGAGCAGGTCTAGGTCTGTTAAGGCCTGATTTAAATCAATACATCTTGAGTAACTGCTCATATTGTACTTGAAACTAAATTACTACACTGAGTTCCCTGAAGGGATTTAAAAAAAAAAAGATACTCCTGTTATTTTGTTCCCAATTACCGGGCAAATAGAAACAAGGGCCTCGCTCTCATGACCTAATAACATGGCTTATTATACCTCTCCCTCTAGTTCAAAAGCCTGATTTACAAGAGATCCTGTACCTGTATTTGTTCTGGTGTCCATTGGTCCAAATTGACTGACTTGACCCTTGATATATGAACCCCAAGATTTCGATGTATTCCAGCACATCTGATGCAAATGAAGACTCCAGTGTTCCAAGAAGCCCATCTTGGACCTACAGCAAAAACAATATTAGTTGATACAGTAGAACCTTGGAATTACAAACACCAGACTTATCAACTGAACTGTCAGCCATGCACCCCATTTGGAAATGGGGGTATGCAATTCGGAAGCAGCAGATACAAAACAAAAACCAAAATAAAAAACCCCACAAATATACAGTGTTAAAAGTAAGTTACTAAAAAACAAAGGGAAATTTTTAAAAGATTTCTATGCTTGTTTCCATTTAAATTAAGAAAGTTAAAAGTAGTATTTTTTCTTCTGCATAGTAAAGTTTCAAATCTTCATTAAATCAATGTTCAGTCGTAAATATTTGAAAGAACCACCATAGTACTTTGTTGAAAATTACAAACATTTCAGAGTTATGAACACCCTCCATTCCCAAAGTGTTTGTAACTGAGGTTCTACTCTAACCTCTCTTTAAAATCCCACATAAGGAGATTCTGACATAGAAACAGGATTGACAGCTTCACATTAAGTAGAAAGAAATGTCTTGATTGTTAGCAGTATCTGGTTATAAAACATCTATCAAAAAGTTTGGTGGTTTGCTCTACCCTCTGTGGCAATTTACCTACAATTCTCTATCATTTTTATAACTAAATTTATGTGAAAAATCTTTTAGGGGGACTCAGTAAAAACTGACCTGAACACATTAACAAAATCAAGGTCCTGCTCACATTTAAATGAATCCCTCTAGATGTGCATCAGATGCAAGTGTCAACAGGAATCATTAAAAGATATTTTTGTAACAAATGAAGCAGACACTCATTCTAAAAGGCATATAATTCTAGTCACTAGTTAAGTTTGTTTTAAAAAACAAAAACACACTGCAAAGCGTACTAGCATACCAAATTAGGCTTTCATATACATACATTCTGACTCAAACTGACAATAGTACGATGCTGTATAATAGAAGATTAGGTTATCTTTAATTATTCTAATCTATGTTACCAGAAAACTAACTAACTAGAAGAAAATAAAGGACTGAGAAGCAAAGCCAGTCTGAAGCCACCAGCATCAAGACAGTTGTCAGTGGTGGCAACATCTTTGGTACATACTCAGAGGATATCCCATAACCACAATTGGAGTTGACAGTGTGGGCTCTCACTGATTTTTCTCATGGTACTCAGGAGAAGTTAGACGGATCCTGCTTTAGCCTGAGTGCCTGAGGCAGTGTGGTGCTGGTCTGCACTCCTCTTAGAAGACGTGGGACAGCCTCCTCGAATCTTGTGGGCATCACTGTTGGAGATGGGCAATGCTTGAACCCTCAGGACATCAAGGAGCAGCTAACTAATCTAACATACACTATGCTAACACTAGTCTAAAACTAAGTTACTACTAACTTATCTCAAAGAAAAAAATTCAGAAAACAAATTGAAAAACCATAAGGTAAAAACACTACACTGAGCTCCACCTCTAGTCACAGGGGATGGTCAGAGTGGCACCATCCTTGCATAGCCAAGGGAGGGGCTAGGGCCACAGGCCACAAGTACTGCCCCTACAGGTACTGGAAGGCAAAGTTCTCCAGCTTCAATGAGATGGGTACATACGTACCACCACAGAATATGGGACTACATCTATTTACAGGCAAAGAAAGGCCTGCAAATGCATCCTGTGCTCCTGGACTAGAGTCTTTCATCTCACACATCAGAGCACAAATTAGGTCACCAGTAATACTTTTGCAACCACTCCATTCTTAATATTGGTGCAGAGGCATAAATAATTGTAAATTAGTAGAAAACTCTTTTTACAGAGTGCAAGATGGAAGAAACTGTCCAGTTCACTCTCTCTCACCTTTGTTGACTCTGCAGGATTACTGAAACAAGGGGTTTATGTTTTAATCATTAAGGGCATGTCAACATAGAATAATAGGGTTGGAAGGGACCTCACGAGGTCATCTAGTCCAACCCCCTGCTAAAAAGCAGGACCACTCCCACTAAATCACCCCAGCCAGGGTTTTGTCTAACCGAGCCTTAAAAATCTCCAAAGATGGAGATTCTACCACCTCCCTAGATAGCCCATTCCAATGCTTCACCACCCTCCTAGTGAGAAAGTTTTTCCTAATATCCAACCTTGACCTCCCCAGCTGTAATTTGAAACCATTGCTCCTTGTTCTGTCCTCTGTTACCCTCGAGAACAGCCTAGTTCCCTCCTCTTTGGCACACCCCTTCAAGTAGTTGAAGGTTGCTATCAAATCTCCCCTCAGTCTTCTCTTTGGTAGACTAAATAAGCCTAGTTCCTTCAGTCTCTCCTCATAAGTCATGTGCCCCAGCCCCCTAATCATTTTTGTTGCCCTCCGCTGGACTCTTTCTAATTTGTCCACATCCTTTCTGTAGTGGGGAGCCCAAAACTGGACACAGTATTCCAAAACTGGACCAGTGTCGAGTAGAGGGGAATTATCACATCCCTCGATCTGCTGGAAATACTCCTACTGATGCAGCCTAATATGCAATTGGCCTTTTTGGCAACAAGGGCACACTGTTGGCTCATATTCATCTTCCCGTCCACCATAACCCCCAGGTTCTTTTCTACAGTGATGCTACTTAGCCGATCGGTCCCCAGCCTGTAGCAGTGCATGGGATTTTTCTGTCCTTAGTGCAGAACTTTGCACTTGTCTTTGTTGAACCTCATGAGGTTTCTTTCAGCCCAGTGTTCCAATTTGTCCAAGTCTCCCTGGATCCTGTCCCTGCCCTCCAGAGTATCTACCATTCCCCCCAACTTGGTGTCATCCGCAAACTTACTAAGCACGCAGTCTATTCCATCATCAAGATCATTAATGAAGATGTTGAATAGTACTGGCCTCAGGACCGACCTCGGGGCACTCCACTCGTTACCGGTTGCCAACCAGACATCGAGCCATTGATTCCTACCCGCTTAGCCTGTTGATCTAACCAGTTTTCGATCCACCTTACGGTCCACTCGTCCAACCCATACTTCCTTAACTTGCCGATGAGAATGCTGTGGGAAACCGTATCAAAAGCCTTGCTAAAGTCAAGGTTTACCATGTCAATGGCTCTTCCCGCATCCACAAATCCAGTCATCTCATCATAGAAGGAAATCAGGTTGGTCAGGCACAATTTGCCCTTGGTGAATCCATGTTGACTATTCCTGATCACTCTATTTTCCTTCAAGTGTTTCAGGATGGATTCCTTGAGGACCTGCTCCATGATTTTCCCAGGGATTGAGGTGAGGCTGACCGGTCTGTAGTTCCCCGGAGCCTCCTTTTTCCCTTTCTTAAAGATAGGTACTATATTTGCCTTTTTCCAATCCTCCAGGACCACCCCCGTTCGCCACGAGTTCTCAAAGATAATGGCCAGCGGCCCTGAAATCACTTCCCCCAACTCCCTCAGCACCCTCGGATGCAGTTCATCCGTCCCCATGGACTTGTGCACATCCAAATCATGGACATTTACATCTTGGCAAATTGGAGTGTAAATCTATAGTACTCCAGGGTGGCACACTAACTACTTGTGTGCACCTTGCTCCTGAATGCTAGAACTTCCCTAGTGACTGTAGTAAGTCAATGCTTATTAGGGAATTTCTAATGCACAGCTGTAGAGTGCACACAGAGTGCTCGCCACACTGGAGCACTGTAGATTAACACCCTCATTTGCCACTCAGTCAGGGTTAGCTCTAAAATTAAGTGGTACTGTCCATATAAAGTCTATAGTGTGATTACTGGAATAAATGGCAGATTAAGAAAAAAAATCTGCCAGATTATAAACTATCCATATTTATGTCCCTTTGGCATGAGAAAGCTAAGAGCTGTGACAATATAGCACTAACAAAAGCCAACTGCTTCCTTCATAGGAAATATTCATTACATGAACTAAAATTTTCTCCATTTACCATCTATAAATTAGATTGTTTCCCACAACTGAGTGCTTTGGTAGAAACTGACCTTTACTGCCTATGGAAATGTAGCATAGTCAGTTTTCCTTCAAATAACTGGGATACACCTACTTAAAATACCAGCATTTGAAATGAAGAATCTTACAAACTCATCTTAAAACCAAACTTCCTTGAACCCTTACGATCTATCTTTAAGACTATTTCACCAAATCTGCACATGAAAATCTCCACCTGCCACAGACACTTATCCATTGTTTTCTCTTTCATTCTAAACATCAACAAGTCTCAGCCTTTTGGGGTCCATTAATCAAACAGAATATCCTGTTACACAAATTATCCACCAACCTTTGCGGGATGATGAGCTTTAGATCAAGGGATGAAACTAAGGATAGTTGTGGGGTGGGTGGATGGGGGTAAGGAGGATGTTAGGAACTACAGTATACAAAGAATTCTTTTAGCACATTTCTCAAAGGCTACAATAACGATGACGTAGAGACCTGAACACATGTAATTCAATCGTATCTTTTTCTTCATCACTATTACTTTGCTGATTTCATGCATTTACTTAGTTTATACAGAGCTTTACTAACTTCATAAAATTTTTCATCTGCAAAGCATAATGCATGAAATATACATGTGCCCCTTTTTATTTATTAAGGCTTTCTATACTTAATTTATTAGGAATTGTGGTAGCGTTTGCTGCAAAATGAACTTCTGAGGCAATAAAAAGAGGTGTAATGTGGTGACCACTCCCCCTCCCCAAAAAAAAAACCATGGGGAGATCATCAGCAGTGAGTTACCTGAAGTTTGTATCATGTTTGCAGCATTCAAATTAGTCAATGATCTCTCTTTCACACTCCAGCTTTGTCTACACACACTTCAGGCGTTTTGGGGGAGAGGGGGCTTTCTTTGTAAGTCAATCACTTCAACTTTATAAAAACAAAATTTTATCTCATTCCGGCAGTGGATGCAGGTAGATACAGAATTTTAAATATGGCAACATCGGTATTTCTCTATTTTGTTCTATCACTTTCCTAGTCCATAGTCAGTGTCTTCTAGCTGGATAGACATATTATTGAATTCCTTGCAGGTATCAATTCAGAGGAATTCAACTCAGAATAGTTGTGGGGACACAATGAAGCAAACCAGTACAAATTAAACCTTTCTGAAAATCTGACTGTCCAACCCAGGACTTTTAATTAACTGCTGATTAAACATTGTAAAATTATTTGCATTTGGCTAATTCCATGCCTGCATATAAAAATGAAGGGAGCAGGGTAGTTCACACAGTAAAGCTAAATTACTGCGTGGTTTATTACAGACAGAGCTGTAGCACCACCTATTGTTAAGGTTGCCCAACACTTCCAATTACAAGAAGTTATTTTCACTTTGCTTATAATAGAGCTCAACAAATCCCAGGCACCAGATTGCCATGGTGCCCTAGATTTTGCCCCCGGCGCCTAGTTACACCATGGCAGCCAGGGAGGCCAACTACTAGCACCTAAAAAAAAAAAAATAGAGCCGGAAGCACTAAAAGTGCTGCTTCTTCCCCTCCCCCAGCTAAAAATGCCGGTGGCCACAGTGGTTTTCCATCGGGCAGGGAAGGGGGGGCTCTCTTCAGTCCAGTAGTGGCCGTGGCGGTGGGGATCTTCACGGCTGCATAATTTGGGGCCAGCTCAAAAAAGGAGGTGCCTAGGTGTGCAGCACATTTGTCAAGGTCTAGCTTATAACATGCCCAGGACTTAATCATCTGGGCTGAAACTTTCTTTGTTACGTACCTGCTGCAGGCTGAATAGTTTTTGAAAGTTTCACTTAAAATGGTCCAGCTGTTTCTCAGAACAAGATTAGGGAAAACACATTTTGCTCATGTTAAAACTTCTCACAACCTATTCACTGAAAAATTCAGGTGTCTCCATGCTTTAGAGCAGGGACTTGAAGTTTGGCAAGCACATCACCCCACTCTTAAGGATGTACCTTTTGCTGTCCCTGTGAAAAATGGCACAAATTTGGTTAAGTTGCAGGCAGGGGCATCGCTGGCACTGGGCACAGGCCCCGAGTGTTCCAGCCCAGTGCCCTGAGTCCCAGCAGGGCAGGCTCACAGAGGTGCAGGCAGCAGTGGGGCAGCCCTGTAGGCAGTGGCAACCTGGGACCAGCCCGGCAGGCGGCAGCAGACTGGGACCGGCAGGAAGTGGCGGGCCAGTTCTGAATCGGCCAGGACCCGGAGCTGGCCTGGCAGGTGGCGGCAGGCTAGGACCCGGGGACACTGGGAGCTAGGGCCAGGGGCAGGTAGCAGCATGGGCTTGTGAGCTGGCAGCTGCAGACCAGTTTGGGACCGGAGGCAGCTCGGGCCCACGAGCCAGACTGGGCCCAAGGCCTATGCCCTGATGTTTTTTGGGGCCTGCAACATCCCTGGTTTCAAGCCTCTGAAAAAAACTTCATTTCACACACGCAGTAGAGACTTGTTAAAAGTCTGGCATCTGAATTCTCCAAATAGTCTATCTCCACTGGCATGCTTGTGCTTCTTACAGCTACTACATGCCGTAAAGACTGTACATGCACCCCCAACAGAAAGAAACTGAGCAAGCTCCCTCCTGAGGCACAACAGAACTACTTCTGGAACTGCTCTACTTGGCAGCCAGGGAGATCTTTTGTTGTCCGGCTTTAGAGCTGAGAGCACACAGGCACTCTTCTGTGCTCTCAATGCTCCTGGCACCTACTCAATATGATGGTGGTGAAGGAAGCAGCTACACTATGGTATGTCTATACTGCCAGAGCTGTGCCTGCACTGCAGGATCGATTCCATAAGACTGACTGACTAGAGACCTATTTCATTGATCCCAGAAGTGCTCTCCAGTCCACAGCGTAAAGCCACCCCCATGAAAAATGTAAGGCTGCATCAACCAGAAGGCATTTCCTTTTGGCATAGTGCAGTGGAGACGCCATGGTAGGTGAAAATAAGTTGATGTAAGATATGCAAGCTATACAACATAACTTGTATATCTCCTGTTGACGGTTATGAGCAGCCTTGAATGCAGGGGTGAGATATTGGGGAAGGCTGGGTAAACAAGAGGAAAGGGCAGCAGAATCTGGAGTGGATGGATGGAGAGTGAATTGGATCAGAGGGGGACACAAGTAGGCCATAGGAACAGGGGCAAAATGGTCTGTCATTACTAAAAGCACACTCCCCAACAGAACACGTAACTGAAGAGAGGGTTACTAACTTAGTATAGTAACTGATGTTTTTCCAAGATGTGTCCCCACGGGCACCTCTTCTCATGTGCATGTGCAACCCAAACCCATCAGTTCCTTCTCTACCACAATGTCCTGAACTAGACACTCGAAAGCAAAGTGGAGGGTGGGTGGGTAGTGGAGGACCACAGGGGGACACATCTCAAAGAAACTCAAGTTATTGCACTAGATGAGTAACCCTCCTTCGAGTGATGTCCCTATGGGCACTCTACTTTCAGAGACTACAGAGCAGTGTCCCTCATTTGGTGGAAGAACTTCAGGTTCACTTTCTTGGACAGGTGAAAGTAAGGTTAGTTCTAGTGCAGCATCCCCATTAGATACATGATCAATTGCATAATGTCTTGTGAAAGTGTAGCTGCCTTGCGTATGTCTGCGATAGGAATGCTATAGAAGCAGACATTGCTCTGATTGAGTGTGTTCTGGTTCTTGAGTGAGCTTGTAAGTTCTTTTGTTTATAGCATAGATGGATACATCGTGTTACCCATTTGGATAGCCTTTGACTAGATACTGCTTTGCCTTTCATGCCTTTTGTTCTGCCACTGATATGAAGAACATATCTGATTTCCCCCAAAATTTATGTTCTGTTTAGGTAAAAGGCTAGCACCCCTCTAACTGAGTGTGGAATACTGCTTTCTATGCCTTTCTTTGCTGTTTCAGATAAAAAAGTTAATATGGAAATCTTATGATTTTTGGTAAAAGCTTTGGGTAAGGCTTAAGAGTGATCTTATCTTTGTGGAAAAAATGGAGAGGGTGGGTGGGCCACGAGTGAGCCAGTCTCTCCTACACACTGGTCTGATGTGATGGTTACTGAAAAGGACAACACTTCCATAGATATATGGAGAGGTGAACAAGTTGCTAAGGGTTCAAATGATGCCCTAGTAATAGCTTAGTACTAGGAGTAGGTGTCATGGTCAGTGGGGCAAGTATGACTGGGAGTAACCTTTAGAGCCCCACGAGGAACTGTTCTAGCATTGGGGGAGTGAACACCTTTGTGTGATTGATCTTTTTATGGAAGACAGTAATTGCTGCTCCATGGACCTTTAAGGAGCTAACTGATAGACCTGGATAGTTTTCTGTTTTTAGTTTTGTTTTTTAAGTTTTGGGATATAGTGCAAGACAGCTAGAATCAATGACAATGCAGCAAAAATTTGTCTCTCTCTGACCATGAGTTGAATCTGTGCCATTTCTGCAGTTAAGTTTTCTTTGTTGGTTGTCTACTCTTAATTAGTATACGTTTAAATTGTTCCAAGCATTCTAGCTCATCTGGGCAGAACCAGTTTGAAACTATGACATCAGATTGAACTTCTGTTTCTTGGGCTGACAAATCCAACTGCCTCCCTGGGATAGGCCATCATATGATCAAGGGAAAGCGACTGGATTATATATTGACATCTGCAGGTCTGAATACCATATCTGTCTGTGCCATGCAGATGTTCTCGCTATCACCTTGATGACTCATATTTTGTGGATGATTCCAGGTATCATTGGGATAGCTGGGAATACGTAGGAACTCTTTGCTCCAGTTGAGTAGAAATGTATCGCCTATTGAACTTGGTTCCGGTTCCAGTCCCACCCTTGAGCAGAAACAATGCAGATTTGTTTTTGTGGCCAAAAGATTGACAGCTGGATAACCGTACTAATGAAAAACATTTTTCAGGACATCCTTGTTCAGTTCCCACTTGTGATTTTGGCCAAAGTGTCCACTGAGGCTGTCTGCACGGCTGTTCTGGTATCTAGTGAAGTATGTGCGGAAATGTTGATGTTATGCTGTATGCACCAGCTTCTGAATTTCACTGATTTGCTGCATAGGGAATAGGATCTTGCTCCTTCCTGAAAGCTGATCTAAAACATGCACACAATGGTGTCTGTCATTATCTTTATTGGGCTTTTTTTTGTGTGAATGGTAAAGAGTAATAGCAAGTATTGTGAACTGACCAGAGTTCTAAGTTGTTTATGTGACTATTGGTTTTAGTTTTTGGCCATCACCCCTGCATCATATGGTCCATCACTGTGGGGAATCTTTTACCTTGTTTGGCATCATCAACGTTCTGTTCAAACTGCATCAACAAAGACAAGTGCAAAGTCCTGCACTTAGGACGGAAAAATCCCATGCACTGCTACAGGCTGGGGACTGATCGGCTAAGTAGCAGCGCTGTAGAAGAGGACCTGGGGGTTATGGTGGATGGGAAGATGAATATGAGCCAACAGTGTGCCCTTGTTGCCAAAAAGGCCAATGGCATATTAGGCTGCATCAGTAGGAGTATTGCCAGCAGATCGAGGGATGTGATAATTCCCCTCTATTCGACACTGGTCCAGTTTTGGAATACTGTGTCCAGTTTTGGGCTCCCCACTACAGAAAGGATGTGGACAAATTAGAAAGAGTCCAGCGGAGGGCAACAAAAATGATTAGGGGGCTGGGGCACATGACTTATGAGGAGAGACTGAAGGAACTAGGCTTATTTAGTCTACAGAAGAGAAGACTAAGGGGAGATTTGATAGCAACCTTCAACTACTTGAAGGGTTGCTCCAAAGAGGAGGGAGGTAGGCTGTTCTCGAGGGTAACAGAGGACAGAACAAGGAGCAATGGTTTCAAATTACAGCTGGGGAGGTCAAGGTTAGATATTAGGGAGAACATAAGAAAGGCCGTACTGGGTCAGACCAGAGGTCCATCTAGCCCAGTATCTGTCTACCGACAGTGGCCAGTGCCCAGGTGCCCCAGAGGGAGTGAACCTAACAGGCAATGATCAAGTGATCACTCTCCTGCCATCCGTCTCCATCCTCTGATAAACAGAGGCTAGGGACACCATTCTTAACCCCTTTCTGGCTAATAGCCATTTATGGACTTAGCCACCATGAACTTATCCAGTTCCCTTTTAAATATTGTTATAGTCCCAGCCTTCACAACCTCCTCAGGTAAGGAGTTCCACAAGTTGACTGTGCGTTGTGTGAAGAAGACTGTGCGTTGTGGGTGGTGAAGCATTGGAATGGGCTATCTAGGGAGGTGGTAGAATCTCCATCTTTGGAGATTTTTAAGGCTCGGTTAGACAAAACCCTGGCAGGGGTGATTTAGGGGGAGTGGTCCTGCTTTTTAGCAGGGGGTTGGACTAGATGACCTCGTGAGGTCCCTTCCAACCCTATGATTTGTAGACTGAAGTGAACCATCCCCTCAAGGCAGCGCATATGTTGACGGGTGTACTGGACCACGAAGTTTACCAAAGATCACCCCCTAACTCAAAGTCTCTAGTTGTTAATTAGTCTTTCAAACCCTACACAGGAGTTTTCCCTGTGGTCACCAGTACATAAAAGCTCTTGCTCACAACTAACCCTCCACCCAAGTCTTAGCAAAAGTCTCACAAGCCAAATGCCTTCCAATTAATTCCCTAAGGATTGCCCGCCTCCCCACCAGATACCAAAATACTTCTCATTTTAACAGATTCCCCATGCCACCCCCTGGGGTCAGGTGATCAGTGTCTGGCATGGCTTCCTCCACTTGAATCAAATGAGCATGACCTTATCAGATGCTTAGGCCAGTCCACTGTTCCTGTCTACATGCCTTAGTGAGGCATGATCTCTCAATTTGCTTTGTTTACCTGGATCTATTCAAGTCATACAAGACACACATTTGGGACTATTACACAGCAGAGCTTCATAACCAAGCATTTAACACTGCAAGATGTGTACCATCATACCAATAACATTCAGCATGTCAAGAGCATTCCAAAACACACCTTACAGGATGTATTTTACATTAAACAACACACAGTTGCGCTATTAGGGTGAATGTGAATGATAGACAATTGCACCATAAAGGGTGTATGTGGGGTACACTATGTCCCAGATGGGTAATCTTAATCTGCATTTATTACAAGGGTTTATGGAAAAATCAATACTGCCAAACTAACTTGACAACTTTTTTTTGATGAGATTGTAAGTTTGGTAAATAAAAGTAATAATGTTGACATAATATACTTGAACTTCTAGAATGCACTTGACTCTATATCAGTATATATATAAGTAATTCTTCCACTTTACTCCTCCCTGTTTAGACCTCATCTCATCTGTCCAGTTCTGGGCACCTCATTTCAGGAAAGATGTGGACAAATGGGAGAAAGTCCAGAGAAGAGCAACACAAATGATTAAAGGTCTGGAACACTTGACTTAGCAGGGAAGATTGAAAGAGCTGGGTTTGTTTAGTCTGGAAAAGAGGAGACAGAGGGAACATGATAACAGTTTTCAAGTACCTAAAAGGTTGTTACGAAGAGGAAGAAGAAAAAATTTTCTCCTTAACCACCGATGACAGGACAAGAAGCAATGGGCTTCAATTACAGCAAGGAAGGTTTAGGTTGGACATTAGGAAAAAATTCTTAACTGTTAGGGTGATTAGTCAGTGGAATAAGTTGCCTAAGCAGATTGTGGAATCTCCATCATTGGAAGCTTTTAAGAGCAAGTTAGACAAGAACCTGTCAGGGACGGTTTAAGTTGGCCCTGCCATGAGTGCAGGAGACTGGACTCGATGACCTCTCATGGTCCCTTCCAGTTTCTAGGATTCCTATTAAGAAACACCAAAAATGGACTGTAAATATTAGAGGAAATTAATATGTACATGAGAGAAACTAAGACTTTACTGGTCTTTACAAGCCAAATACAAATTAAAAATCATGAAAATGTAAAGAACTGACCATCCAACAGAACTATATTCAAAATCAAATTTGGACTGTTGAAAGATTATCCCATGTTATACAAGCACCGAATTCTGCATATCAAGATCTTTTTATTTCAACAATGAAAGCATATTTTGAGAACAGATGTCCTAGTCATCTTTTTTCTCATCTCAGTTACTTTAATCAGATGATACATTTCTCACTTTCTCAATCATGTTCAGAAATATCAAACCCGAGTCTAATTTATTATATGCAATGAATATTCAGCTACTAAAATTGTGAGAAGTTGGCAGGTATTTTACTGCAGAAATGCACATTATTCTAATGTTAGCTTTCATTCAGGAAAGTGAAAACTATTTGAATTTTCATCTCAATTATTTGCCTCTTGAAACCTTTTGTGCTTGTGGTCAAAGAAGAGCTTGTTTTCCTTTCACA
Source organism: Pelusios castaneus (assembly GCA_007922175.1). Lineage (NCBI taxonomy): Eukaryota > Metazoa > Chordata > Testudines > Pelomedusidae > Pelusios > Pelusios castaneus. The sequence goes on from ML685883.1 coordinate 2,482,209, forward strand.
CCTCTATTCAAGAAGAGAGTATTAGGTAACTTTGTTCCATCAATTTAAATAAGTTATTTTAATAGACCTATATATTTAAGACATTTTAACTGTCACTTGAGCATTTATACAGCTCTATTATCAGTATAATCTGTGTGTGAAAAGTCTAATTTTAAGTTAAGCATAAAACTACCAAAACTCTGCTCTTCCCATCCTAAGGGGTCTGGATGTTTGAAAATTTGAGTCTTCTACTACTGCAGACAGACTAACAAAAAAAACTGGTGTTTGCACTGAGTTCTAAAAATTGACAGAGTTCATATCATCCATTCCAGAAAGGTACACCATAAACTAGAAGATATGAAGAACGCTCAGCTTAGATATGCAAATACCACCAATATTAACAATCAGAAGGCAGATTCAGAGGTTATGGTAGTTCCTTCTTAGTATTTCCCCCTTACATTCTATATAATTTTTGTCTATGAATTAGATTTAACTCATCTGTTTCTTACCTATTTCTGGCAATTATCTACATGAGGCTGGTCATGTTTTATGAGAAAAGTGCTTGCATCAGCTCTGCTACTTCCTAGAATCTTACTAAGATAGTTTAATTTTAAAAACTATTTTTATCCAGTCAGTCTTTCCAACACCTGACCAGTTATATAGGCAACATAATGTGTTCGCCAATGTACCTTATAGCAAAATAAACTACATTAGTAAAAGCATTTTTACACTACTATACCTGTATCTACCTAATGGCTTTTGTCAACATGGAAATATTGACAAAAAATACTGTGACCCAAACAGACATACTAACTGACAAAGCTTTCAGTGTAGACGCAGTCTTACTCTGCAGGCAACTTTCCAGCACCAGCAAATCATTATCCACATAACTAGCCTGGCAAGGTAGTGTTGGACTGGTAAATGATCATGACAAAGTTTATTTGCCTACCCTTTAACTTGACTGAGAATTTAAAATATAAATCTCAAAAACCATGATTCATGTGATAAAAACAAACAATTGCATAGCAATTTTATCTGAATCCAAAGCCTCCCACCAACATGATCTACACTTCAGGTATGACGCATTGCTCCAACCCTCCACTGTTAAGTGAATTAAAGAGTTACACAGCTTTACATTCAAATACTAGTCCACTATTTTAACACTTCCTTCTGATCAACCTTTCACTTCTGCCGGTATCCAAAAAAGATAGCCAACCAAAACAGCAGAGATGGTTAGATACTTTTAGAAGGGAACAAAGTGTGAACACAGAACAAAGAACAAGGAGTAGAGTGGAATACAATAGAGGAAGAGGCAACAGCTTGAAGCAAAAATGAGGAAAGCCAAAACAAACATGGAGTCCTGTGGCACTTCTAAAGACTAAAAATTCATTTATCCATGACCTTTCGTGGGAGAAAAATCACACTTCATCAGATGCTTTGAAGATGGGGAAAGGAAGGTTACTCACCTGGGTGTAGTAACTGGAGTTCTTCGAGAT
>ML685883.1:2488683-2504270 GCA_007922175.1 Pelusios castaneus
GAACTTACAGAATGGGAGGAAATTAAATGCAGGCAAATGTATGACACAGGATCAGGTCAGGCTGTAACAGCAAATCAGAATAGGTGTTGGGATTCAAACACTGGGGAACAGCATATAGTGGAAGGAGAGGTCAAATCACCTATTGTAATCAGAATAAAATCCCTAGTAGCTGTTTAACCCCGAGGCAACAGAGTTGAATTTACATGAAAGTTCCAATCCTGCAGTTTCTCTTTGAAGCTGTGATTTGTTATTCATTTGTTTGAGCACCACTATTATATTAACAAGTTGTCATTGAAGTGAGCAGGGAGTGTTCCCCTATTGGTTTTTTGAATGCTTGTTTTCTGATGTCAGATTTGTGTCCATTTGTTCTTTTGCACAGAGATTGTGCTGTTTGTCCAATATATTTTTTTACTTCAGTCTTCACAAGGAGGGCCAGCTCCCAGGCTACTACACGGGGTAACACAGAATGGAGAGAAGAGCAACCCTCAGTGATGGAAAGTCAGGTTAGGGACTACTTAAAGGAACTGGATGTGCACAAGTCCATGGCGCCGGATGAACTGCATCCAAGGGTGCTCAGGGCGTTGGCTGAAGTGATTGCAGAGACACTGGCCATTATCTTTGAGAACTGGTGGCAAACAGGGGAGGTCCCAGAGGATTGGAAAAAGGCATATATAGTACCTATCTTCAAGAATGGGAAAAAGGAGGATCCGGGGAACTACAGACCAGTCAGCCTCACCTCAATCCCTGGGAAAATCATGGAGCAGGTCCTCAAAGAACCCATCCTGAAACACTTGGAGGAAAATAGAGTGATCAGGAACAGTCAACATGGATTCACCAAGGGCAAATTGTGCCTGACCAACCTGATTTCCTTCTATGATGAGATGACTGGATTTGTGGATGCGGGAAGTGCCGTTGACGTGGTATACCTCGACTTTAGAAAGGCTTTTGATATGGTTTCCCACAGCATTCTCGTTGGCAAGTTAAGGAAGTATGGGTTGCACGAGTGTACCGTAAAGTGGATAGAAAACTGGCTAGATCAACAGGCTCAGCGGATAGGAATCAATGGCTCGGTGTCTAATTGGCAACCAGTAACGAGTGGAGTGCCCCGGGGTCGGTCCTGAGGCCTGTTCTATTCAATATCTTCATTAATGATCTTGATGATGGGATAGACTGCGTGCTTAGTAAGTTCGCGGATTACACTAAGCTGGGGGGAACGGCAGATACTCTGGAGGGCAGGGACAGGATCCAGAGAGACTTGGACAAATTGGAACACTGGACCGAAAGAAACCTCATGAGGTTCAACAAAGACAAGTGCAAAGTCCTGCACTTAGGACGGAAAAATCCCATGCACTGCTACAGGCTGGGGACCGATCGGCTAAGTAGCAGCGCTGTAGAAAAGGACCTGGGGGTTATGGTGGACGGGAAGATGAATATGAGCCAGCAGTGTACCCTTGTTGCCAAAAAGGCCAATGGCATATTAGGCTGCATCAGTAGGAGTATTGCCAGCAGATCGAGGGATGTGATAATTCCCCTCTACTCGACACTGGTCCAGTTTTGGAATACTGTGTCCAGTTTTGGGCTCCCCATTACAGAAAGGATGTGGACAAAATTAGAAAGAGTCCAGCGGAGGGCAACAAAAATGATTAGGGGCCTGGGGCACGACTTATGAGGAGAGACTGAAGGAACTAGGCTTATTTAGTCTGCAGAAGAGAAGACTGAGGGGGGATTTGATAGCAACCTTCAACTACTTGAAGGGGTGTGCCAAAAAGAGGAGGGAACTAGGCTGTTCTCGAGGGTAACAGAGGACAGAACAAGGAGCAATGGTTTCAAACTACAGCTGGGGAGATCGAGGTTGGATATTAGGAAAAACTTTCTCACTTGGAGGGTGGTGAAGCATTGGAATGGGTTACCTAGGGAGGTGGTAGAATCTCCATCTTTGGAGATTTTTAAGGCCCGGTTAGAATAAATCCTGGGTGGGGTGATTTAGTGGGAGTAGCCCTGCTTTTTAGCAGGGGGTTGGACTAGATGACCTCGTGAGGTCACTTCCATCCCTATTATTCTATGATTCTATAAGGCAGAGGGCCATTTCCAGCACATGATGGCATAAATCATATTGGTGTATGAGCAGGTGAATGAGCACATGATGGAGTAACTGGCTTGATTAGGTCCTATGATGTCTTTTGTGTAGAGAAGGAACGGATCAGAAAAAAATCCCACTAGAAAGGACTCATTTACACATGAGGAGATACCCAGTTTGCTTTTGTGGCATAGGAAATCCAGGAAGAGATACAAAGAATTACAGTGCTATTCCTGATTTCACATACTTGACTTTTTCCTCATCTCATGTCTTCTCAGAAACTCCTCACCCACAGTTCCCCAAGTTAAATTCTTTCTGCTGAGCCATTGGCCTTTAGCTGAAGGATGGGGTCTGGGTCACTTGCAGATTTAAACTAGTGTAAATGATGGATTTCCTGCATCTTGAAATCTTTAAATCATTATTAGAGGACCTCAGTAACTCAGCTAGCATTTAGGGGTCTATTATAGGAGTGGGTGGGTAAGGTTCTGTGCCCTGCAATGTGCAAGTCAGACTACATGATCATTAATGATCCTTCTGGCCTATGAGTCTACAAGCACTATACAAAATTTCCATTTCTGGCTACTCAGAGCTGCTGTTCTGTCACCTCTGCACTTAAACTTGCCAGCTCCCTGTAATACAGAGGAAAGCAAGGGTACTTTTTGAAATGCGAGTTTCTTTATATACTCTATCTTTGTTAGGAAGATTTTAGGTTTAAATACATTTTCTTGTATTATAAGAAACATGGGGTGCTGAATATTTCTGTATCTGTAGCTCAGAATTAGACTGCCTTGCATTCTTACAAGTAGCTTTAAATATTCATACAAAATGTTGCAACCTGCTACAGTTGTTATAAATACTATACATATTGGAACAAAGGAGTTTGCTATAGACCATTTGAATAGTAATTATAATTAAGCTTGGAAGGATTAGATTTTTATTAGTAAAGTCAGTAAATGTCAATGTCACTGTACACACACACACACACACACACACACACACACACCCAACTCCCTCACTCTCCCCTCCCCCCCAATACTTCCAGATAGGCAAAGAAAGAAAAGTGATGCTTGAGAACTTAGGGATATTTAGTTTTTATATTGCGACATGTGATGTTAATTTGTGTTTTAACCATTACAAAGTGTTAGCTTTTTAAAATTTCAACATCTACTCATTAAATAATTGTCTGAATGTCCCCATAATATTCCGCGGCTGTGAATATTTAAATTGATGAAAATGGAGGGGGAAGGGGGGAAGAGTGCTGAAAAACAAACACCAATATTACCCATCAAAAATTAAACAAATTCTACCAAGCTTAAATTAAAGCGCTATCCTAAACTATCATCATTAAAAGTTTGGCCCATTTCATTACTCCTTTCACTTACTTCTACTCTTAACCTGCCTATCACCTCACTGCCCTTTGAAGCAGAAAACCATAATTTTCTTCTATTTTCTCTTGCTTCCTGTTCCCAGAATCAGATTAATACTGTATAAAACCAAGCACAAGATGGGTCGCTTATTATCAACCTCCATTTGTTGACTTGATAGTTGGCGCCACCTGGTGGCCCAGTGAATCTGTTACATACCAATAAACAAGCGTATTTTAGAATAATCTTTTCTGGTATTTACAGAATGGCTGCTGACAGGCTCCTATAAAGGGATAAGATTTTAAGAATCCTTCTGCCAGAAGCAGTGGCTGGACAAAAAGAAGTCTTCCCTTTTGCACACAAGTATGTGTGCACAGTATCCCCCACACAATTTATGCTGCAGACAAGAATGTTCTATGACTTATTTTTTAAAACAATTTTTATGAACAATCTTGTTGTCTAAATACCTACATTTGGTTTTATAATAGTAACTACAGACAATATTAGTTTGATGGGATATAGAGGATGAGTTTGCCAAACACCACCTATAATCCCACCAACATCCATCAACTACCCTTCCTACTAAGAAAGCTGGAGAATGCAGTCACATTTTTTTGTTCAACACCCAAGGCCTTATCCCCACAGAGATTTTGTGCTGGTATTAATTGTTTCAATTAATCAAATACTTATATTGGTACTCCCTTACTGGTACAATTGGATGCAGTTACACTGGCTATTCCCCAATGTTTATTCCCCATACAGGAATAATTTACAGCACTATCGGTACTTCTGTACAAGTATACCTGCATCCACACTAGGTGGGGTAATACAACTTTCGTGTTTAGAAGAGTTATAAGAAAAAAGTAAATCTTTCGAGTTAAAAGCAAAGCTCAGCAAGCATGAACTCCTGAGCCTTTGAAACAGTTAAAACATTATGTTACTTCCCATATTAAGCATCTTCCCAGAAGACATGCTGACTCACAGCATTAATCTCTGAAGGTAACCTTTGAAGAATGCCCTCTTCTGGAAATCTATTTTGCCTCCTTCAAAGTGGATAACTCATAACGATTAATTAGAAGTAGCAATCAATCCCAGGAAGAGAGATGAGTGCCAAAAGAGGGCTAGCTAATATGGGAAGCCCCACAAATACTTGGAACTTGTTCACAACATTGGTCAAGTTCAGTGATCTTTTGGAACAACCTCCCATAAAACACCTCAAACCTTACCCACCTTTGGCTACAACTGCAAGGCACACTTTTTAAACTTTGCTCTTGCTAGCATAACCACTTAACACTGTGTACAACTATATTAATGTATACAAAAATAGATGGTAAAAATTGTTATTTTATCTTGGCGAGAAGAAAGTGGGGAGGGGGGAATGACTAGTGATAGATTTGGACTTCTACCAGACTTCATAAATACTATCTATGAAATTCCACATCAGCCTGTGACTGAGCATCACTTTGTACTGTCTAGCTCGCTTAGACTGAGTTTGTGCTCATTTGAATATTCTGGGTTTTTGTTCATAGAATCATAGGGCTGGAAGGGACCTCATAAGCTCATCTAGTCCAACCCCCTGCTAAAAGCAGGAGCACTTCCACTAAATCATCCCAGCCAGGGTTTCATCTAAATGGACCTTAAATATCTCCAAAGATGGAGATTCTACCACCTCCCTAGGTAACCCATTCCAATGCTTCGTCACCCTCCTAGTGAGAAAGTTTTTCCTAATATCCAACCTCAACCTCGACCTTCCCAACTGTAATTTGAAACCACTGCTCCTTGTTCTGTCCTCTGTTACCCTCGAGAACAGCCTAGCTCCCTCCTCTTTGGAGCACACCTTCAAAGAAGTTGAAGGTTGCTGTCAAATCCCCCCTCAGTCTTCTCTTTGGTAGACTAAATAAGCCTAGTTCCTTCAGTCTCTCTTCATAAGTCATGTGCCCCAGCCCTCTAATCATTTTCGTTGCCCTCCACTGGACTCTTTCTAATTTGTCCACATCCTTTCTGCAGTGGGGAGCCCAAAACCGGACACGGTATTCCCCACCAGTGCCGAAAAGAAGGGAATTATCACATCCCTCGATCTGCTGGCAACACTCCTACTGATGCAGCCCAATATGCCATTGGCCTTTTTGGCAACAAGGGCACACTGTTGGTGCATACCCAGCTTCCCAACACCATAATCCCTAGGTCCTTTTCTACTGCGCTGCTACTTAACCTAATTGGTCTCCAGCCTGTAGCAGTGCATGGGATTTTTCCATCCTAAGTGCAGGACTTTGCACTTGTCCTTGTTGAACCTCATGAGGTTCCTTTCAACCCAGTGTTCCAATAAGTCTGCTTGGATCCTGTCCCTGCCCACCAGCATGTCTACCATTCCTCCCAGCTTGGTATCATCCGTGAACTTACTAAGCACGCAATCTATCCCATCATCGAGATCATTAATGAAGATGTTGAATAGAACCGGCCCCAGGACCTACCCCTGGGGCACTCCACTCGTTACTGGTTGCCAGCTGGACATTGAGCCATTGATTCCTACCCGCTGAGCCCGTTGATCTAGCCAGTTTTCTATCCACCTTATGGACCACTCATCCAATCCATACTTCCTTAACTTGCCAACGAGAATGCTGTGGGAAACCGTATCAAAAGCCTTGCTAAAGTCTAGGTATACCACGTCAACAGCTCTTCCCGCATCCACAAATCCAGTCATCTCATCATAGAAGGAAATCAGATTGGTCAGGCACGATTTGCCCTTGGTGAATCCATGATGACTGTTCCTGATCACTCTATTTTCCTCCAAGTGTTTCAGGATGGATTCTTGCTTCTAATGTAACTATCAATAATACAAAGTTCCTGGTACTATAGTTTATAAATCTTCATTGCATGCACAGAAGTCCAGACATACACAAAAGTCTTAATGTTTAAAAAAAAAAAAAAAAACCTTGGTATTTTAATCGATTCCTCTTTTAGTTTCCAGAATTCGCTCTGGAGAAGTCACCAGACACTGGATACAGGAAAATGGTTAAGGTTCAGTTGCCTCAACAGCAGAGCTAGCGTTATACTTAAAAGGTTTTAAGTATCAACTAGCTTCTTCCAAACAAAGAACTTTCACTAATTCTGCTCTAGTCTACCAATACCGGGAGTGTTACTGTAGACAAACCAGTCATTAACATCCTAAGAAACGCACAACCTAGACCCATTCTGGGCAAATAAAGATCCCGTCAACAGCAGCCGACAGATAGTTTGTTTATGCTACCATTTCCCCAGTTGCTTCCAGCAGTGGAATGAGTGGTAACTGACAGAAGTTTTAGGAGCGAACCTAGAGCAAACACCTCAGACTCTCTGCTCCCTTTCCGCCAAGGACTCTCTCTGCTCACCTCCTAACACAGGCAATAGACATCCCTGAATTAGTTCCTGTATAAACTAGAACATCTCTCAGAAAAATATCCAACCTTCATTTTAAAATTGCCATGAGGCATTCACCACAACCCTTGATAAATAGTCTCAATGGTTAATTAAGTTAAAAACGTACACCTTATTTCCAGACAATTTGTCTACCTTCAAATCCAGCCATTGGATTGTGGTATACTTTTCTCTGCTGTATTAAAGAGACAATTATCAAATACTTGTTCCCCAAATAAGTACTTACACATTGATCATGTCACCCCATAATCTTCACTGTTAATCTAAACAGATTGAGCTCCTTCAGTCTGTCACTATAAAGCATATTTTCTAATCCTTTAATGATTCTCATGGTTGTTCTCTGAACCATCTGCAGTTTATCAAATCCTTCTTGAACTGTGGACACCAGAACATCAGTAGCTCTCAGCAATATGGAGGTAATATAGCCTCCCTGTGGCCTACTTGAGATTCCCATTTATGTAGCCAATAACTGCATTAGCTCATTTGGCCACAGCATCGCAACGGGAGCTCATGTTCAACTCATTATCCATGATCAATATTTTTCCCCCCCCCAAGTCATATCTTTCCAAAATAGAGTTCATCATGTAAGCATGATCTATATTCTTTGTTCCTAGATATATACATTAACATTTAACTATATTAAAAACACAGTTTGATTGTGCCTCATCTACCAAATGCTCCAGTTCACACTACATCACTGATCTGTCCTCTTTATTATTTAGCATTTCCCGTAATCAGATAATGGGGTTTTCTGTAGAGTGAAGCAGCAGCAAATTAAAATATGTTTAGGATTCCTTTATGGAAGTCAGTCCCGACATCAAGGACAGGTCTATACTTCGAATGCTGCATCAGCACAGCTGCACCACTATAGCACTTTAAGTAAAGACACTGCTATGCCAGCAGGAGAGCATCTCCGGCTGACATAGCACTGTCTACACCAAGGGTCAAGTTGGTATAAATACTTCACTAAGGGATGTCAATTTTTCCACACACCTCAGCCACATAGTTAAGACTGATAAGTCTGGGCTTAAAAATGATGGACTACAAATTCAGACTCTCAATGATTTTAGCGATCTCAACAGTTCAAAGGAAGAGAAGCACTTTCAGATATCTAGGAGCCAAGCCTTCCCTACTTTGAAGGCTGGATAAGCACTTTGCTCCCAGAAGAACAGAGCAAGAGTTATTCTTTTAAGTGCATATGTAACATTATGTACAGTCAATACCATTTTGCAGGGCCAGCTGTTAGTTTCTTCAGGATGGTGCAGAAGTCACATGATTTTTCAAGATATCCACACATTGCTAGATTTCATTACTGGAATGCACGCTGTCATGAAGCAATGGATGACTGACAAGGCCCATAGCAATATTTGTCTCAGCTCTACAAGCAGTCAGAAATGCTTCTTACCTAAACCCATTTATTTAAGCAAATATATAGCCAACATGTCTTTATTCTCTTAATTTTACTTTCATGTTAGAAATGGTGAATGATGCAGTTTTTATTTACTGGATTATTTTTTGTTTGCGATTTGTATCAAGTTCTATTTGAATAGAAATTGTACTTCCATGAGATTGGTTTTGTGCATTTTTGTTACTTTTATTTACCAAAAAACCCACAAACCACTACCTTAAATGGGCTATACACAAGAAAAGATTTAAATGTAAAAACATGTTTGGATAAACAGATTTAATGGAAAAATCAAAGTGATTGCTCTGGTCACCACATCTTTCAAGTTTTCCTGTTTTTTTCAACTCACACTTGATTATTTAACTCTGAATGAACCAGTCATTCATCAAACTGAACCAGAAGAATAAACCGAGAGGAACACATTTTTTTTCTACAGCTGCAGAAGAGGCTGGTGCTGTCAAAATCTGGTTTAAAACACACTTCAATAAGTCTGATTCCTGATGCTTAGCCGCTGACTGACAGCTGTTCAGCAGTTTGATTTTCTTTATTGAAAATCCACACTTTGGAAACAAACTTGTACAGTTAATATTAATTTTCTCATTTAAGTGATTTTAATTGACTAAAGTTTAGGCCTTAGCACAGGCTATTGTAATTTCATATTTAATTACATAATTTTTAAGATATAAAAAAAGTGTTTTAACATCTATTTTTATTCTGCCTGTACTACAGGCTGCTCCCTTACAAGGCAGGTAATGAATCAAGTTGGTGGACCCCAGTATAACCTAATAGGCAGAAAACATTAAGTGCTATAGGTAGTGACAAAGAGGCTGCAGCAGCTGCTGGATGTACATTTCATACCAACTTGCCAGTGCCTACTGGTGATGCTTTTGGACTGACATTTAAGGATAGCTAAAAATCTGGAAATAGGAATTGCCATGATTGTACAGTTAGCTGCACCTCTGAATCCTTTCTGGTCTATGACTGCACCTGCCTCAAATGATAGGCCTTTTAGTCCTTATCCCTTGGGTGGAACCAGGAAATTCTCACATCCTTAGATTGTATCTAGCTACAGTACCCTATATATATATATACCAGTCATTTACCATCTCATGCAATTAACTGGTTTTACACACCACATTTCTTTCCTGGGGAAGCCTTTATCCAGTGCTATGCTGCCCAAGTGTTTTTATTTAAAACAAACTGCATGCATATTTAGTCTTAGCTAATCTTATTGTTTCCTACAAACTAAGGTCAGGTCTACTCTTCAAAATTTTGTCATTATAGCTGTATCAGGGTGTGATGTGTCACCAACCCTGCTGTGCAGCAAAAAGCCTCTAACAGATAGTCACGAGGTATGTGGTGGCTGAAATACTAGCAAAAGTACATTTTGGCTGGAATAAGCTGTGTCCACTTCAGATGTACTTTGTATGTCACGCAAAGCCTGATAAGCATAGACCTGGCCTAACTTAGATAGGTTTTCCTCAAATTACAGGAAAGTTACTTATCTGTGCAGTATCTGGATTTCACAAGAATAGCCATACTGGGTCAGACCAATGGTCCATCTAGCCCAGTATCCTGTCTTCCAACTGTGGCGAATGCCAGGTGCTTCAGAGGGAATTAACAGAACAGGTAAATCACCAAGTCAATCCATCCCCTGTTGGCTATTCCCAACTTCTGGCAAAAAGAGGCTTGGGACACTTCAGAGCATCTCTACCCATTCTGGCTTATAACCATTGACAGACCTATCCTCCAGAAACTTATTGTTTTTTGAACCCTGTTATAGTCTTGCAGAGCCTTGAAGATGTTCATATCCGCAGTCCATTTATGGTGCACAGGCTCCTCATGGCTTGAGTTTGGAGTCTGAGCAGCAGTGGCCATTGCAGGAGCATACACAAACAATATCTCCTTCAGCCACTACTCAGTTTTATCTCCATTGCAGAATTATGGTTGGTAAAGGCTACTGCACATACACATGGACTACACCTGTAGAATGACCGGCTTTCTTCAATGTAAAATAACATTCCTCTCTCACAGCTGTGCCTATGCACATTCCATTTATGGTGATTCCTAAGCAGTGCATCAATATAATGTAGGTGGAAGCTCAAATTAAGGAAATAGGCTTTCCAAAAGCACTGTTTTTGATCTAGAGGTTTAATTAACAATGCTTTGTAAATACATGAAGAGTGTCCCAAATGTCTGCTTTACATATATCCAAAATAGAAACATTTCTCAACAATACTGTTGAGATTGCATGAGCTCTGGTGGTGTGAGCTCAAGAAGTAGGAGGACCGATCTTGGCCACCTCATGAGTGTCTCATGTAGTGAGTTACCTACTTCTGCAGTCAGATGCCTGCCTTTCATACTCTTGATGATGGAGACATGTCCGGGAGAAGATTTCAAAGATTTTGTTCTTTTGGAGACAAGATGCCAAGGCACATCTATGTATGGAGCACAGCATGAACTTTCAAAACATAGCTTGGGGGGAAAATATGGGCATATGAGTTTGCTAGTTCAAATAAAATACTTTGATTACTTTTGGCAAGAATTTAGTTTATGTTGTTAGACACTGCCTGGTTAGAAAACAATATAGTCTGTAATCATAGCTTGCATTTCTTTTTCTCTACTTGCAAGTGACAGTAACCAAAAACAAGATTTTCACTGACCAGTGTAATAAGGAAACCCCACCAGAGTCTCAAAGGATGTTGCCATTAGAAGTGAGTGAACTAAGTTGAGATCCAATGAAAAGACTGTTTATTTAACAAGTGAAAACATCCAAGTGAGATCTTTCAAAAAATCTGGTAAGTTTTGATCCTCGCCCCACTATGTACATCCAGTGGAGGATGACGCACAGAAACACAAGTCAAGCGAATTGAAACTGAGCTGAGAAATAGATTTCACTGTTTCAAATCAAGTGCCTGATCTCTGGCACTAAAATCTTCAAAGGAAAAAGTAACCTCTCCAGACTCCAGGAAGAAAGAAAAAGCCTATTTACCTTGTCCTACCACCAGGTAAACCTGTTCTGTAGAATCTTTCCTACAGTTCAATAAAATATTCTGCAGAGAAGAGAATGATTTTTATACCTCCAACATCCAACGCCAGTAGCCAAAGCATGAGATGAAGGTACTTCAAATCTGGAGAAAGGATCTCTCCCCAACTCTGACAGCAAGTATAGACCCAGAAGCAAGAGTTTTCAGCTGACAAACTGGAAGGTTCCAAATGTCAGGGAACCAGAACTACATCAGCCATGTTGAAGCTGTCAACAGCAGTTTGGCTGACTCCTGTTTGATCCTGCACAGCAGCCTTAGGAATCAGACCAGCAGATATGCCTGCATCAGAGTTTCTGACCTTAAGACAGACCTCAACAAATCTATGTTTCTGGTTGCCATGGCAACCAGCTTTCATAGCTTGTTGCCTAGCTCCACTGCAGAAATGTAACAGAGGAGCGCCCTCTGGTGACAAAGTAAAATTGCTGGCACCTCACTGAGAACCAATTTTGTCCACCCCTGCCATAAGATTAAAGTGGTACCATGACAGGGATGCTGGACTTAGACAAAACCCTGGCTGGGGTGATTTAATGGGAGTGGTCCTGCTTTTTAGCAGGGGGTTGGACTACATGACCTCATGAGGTCCCTTCCATCCCTATTATTCTATGACTCCTCTCTCCCCACTTGCAGCAGAAAGCCTGGCAATATGGTGTTAAATGCTATGAAGAGGTCCACTCAAGGATATCTCCAATCTAAAAAGATGTCTTGAAGAATGGCATCTTCTCCTAATCATGATCTGCGACAAATTGCCTGCTCAGTTTGTTATAGTGTTTTGCAGGCCAGGTAAGCATACTTCTGATGTCTCTCGCAGGATTTCCAAAGGCTAATTTCCCATAGTCCAAGCAGCACACACAGCTGCAGTCCATGTGACATCCTTAGGGCAATACAAGCAGAGTATGTGTGTGTGTGCACGCATGCGTGCACACACATACACACCTCTCACATGGTACAAAGGCCATGTGCCTGCAGATCATCCATGTGTGTTCCCCCCGCCCCCTCCAAGAATGAGTCATCCAGCACTACAGGCTTAGATGGTAAAGGAAACTACAACTGGAAATTTTTTGCAGACATTATAGGCTCCTTGCACCACTTTCAGAAATAAAATATTGGAGGGGGAAGAGAATGGGGAAAGTCATATTTAGGTGAATGTATAATCTGGGATGCGGCATCACAAACTGGCTTGTATGAACCCATATGCTCAAGCAGAGCAAGGCAAGCCTTCACTTATGGTTGGTTTGGACTCCAGTTGAAGACAGTCAAATTCTGGAACCTGCCCTGGTAGATTGGGTTGGAGTCCAAGACTGTGCCTAAATTAAGTCTGAACAAAAGTTAAATTGCATTTTTGCATCTTGACTTTAAGGCACAATCTCTGATCAAGAATATAATGATTGGCATATAATATTTGACAAGGAGTCGTTCCTCGGACTACCTATCATCCAAGTAATGGTATACAGATATAGCATTCTTTCTTCTTACATGTACAGCGACCACATGATAGGCCAAAAGGGTCAAACTCTGTACTATAAGTGCTTATGGCCTATTACAACCCTGAGGTATGTCCTGTCTAATGGTATTGAGAGATGTGAGTCTGCCCTTATGAACCAAAGAGGTAGAATCACTGAACTAAATATGACCCTCCTGAACTTCAATTTGCACATGAATGTATGCAGCTTAAAGTCCAATACGGGACAGACTCACCTTTCTGTTAGAATGAGGAAGTAGAACCATTTTCTGCTCCTACTGCAGACAGACCCTATCATGTTGAGATGACCTCTTGATGTATTAAAGCCTCAAGAGGTGGGTCCCTGAAGAGGGATGGGGAACAGACAATGTGGAACTAGAAAGAGTATCCCATCATAATCCTACTCATAGTTTGGGGTAATGGACTATATGAAACTGAACAGTTTAACTGATCCTGTAAGCAAGGAGTGGTGGTTCTGAATCCAGAGGAGTTCACTCACATCTCAACAGAACCATCAAAGTGAATATTTAAGCCCAAACTAACACTATTGCACACTTTTATGATACTGCTCTCACACAAATGGACAGTGACGCCTTTAGAAAAATATCCAGTTTCCCTGAGGGGATACAAATTCTGGGAGAGAGATTGAATTCAGGAAGCATTTCAGGAATTATTGGCTTTCTAAAAGAATGTGGGCTGTGTCAGTTCAGTTCTCTGTTGGGACACTATCTATATGTATGTTCTCCTTATGGTGCAGGTGAGCTAAACAAGTCCGAGTTATGAGTCATTTGGCCAGTAGCATCAGCTGCATCGGCACACGTTCCATGGAGTGTCCTCATGCCCTAAACCAAGCTCACATAAGGTGCAATAGACTAATCACCATTCAGCTTCCATCACAGCCTTCTAGCTTCAACATGGAATAGTTGCTGCCAGTTGCTAACAAATGGCTGGCATTTTTACTCGATTTAAAGCAGAGGTGGGCAATAATTTTGACTGGCAGGCCACCGGGCCTGCTGCACAGCTGCTTGCTCTGCCTTCCTCCCAGCTCTAGCCTGCCCCTCTCTCCCAACCCAGCTGGAGCTGGGACCGAGGGAGGTGAGAGGCTGAAGCTGGGAAGGAGGAGAAGCAGCAGCAGCTCTCTGACTGTGGGGCCGCGAGGGACACTGCAGAAAGGCGCGCTCCAGGTTTCTTTTGGCCATGTGCCTGAGGATGCCCAACCCCCACCAGCTGTGGCTGCTGATGAATTTTCAGATGAGGAACACTTTCCTCCGGTGGAGGGTGCCACTGCATGGTTGAGGGGTCAGGGATCAGTTGCTGACCCCTGACAAAGGGCCGGGTCATGGACATAAGCTATTTTTTTCAGCTGGGTCCCAAGAAAAAGGGTTTGAAAACCACTGGGTTAAGAGGTTGTAAAGTTTAGTGAATGTGATGGTCTCTCTGCATACGCAGGCTGGTCTCAATTTCCCACCCAGAGAGAGAGGGCTTCCCCAGATATTGGCTCACATGCTGAGGGAACAGCAGATGGGATCAGATTTTCCCAGAGCAACAGCAGCTGCCCCAGATCTCATAACATACTAGAGTGGACAGTGTGGGGCTGATAGGCATCCCCATCCCTAGTTCATTGCACACACTTTCCCTGTGCCACCCTTCTCAGTGTCCCTGTTTTCACTGCTCTCATGCAGCCCCAAACCCTCTGCCCTATTACTATTCTCTTCTTTCCCAACAAGCATTCCCTTTGTAATTCAGTCTCTTTTAAAAGAATTTTAACACCTTCTAAATTTCCTGCTGTATGCAGATTACTCTTCCTGAAAATATTAAAAAATACCTCTGACACAGGTAGATGTACCTACATACCTACATTTCATTTGCAGATTACTGCCATGGGTTGAATTTGTATTTGCCTGGATATGTCTAAGTTCAATGGCCTCAACATGTCCCCTTGAGTCACTCAGGTCCTGTGATTGGTGACTAACAATCCTCTTGGATACTCTGTTTTAACATGCACAGTGAAACTGTGACACCTAAGCACCATGCTTATTCCTATCTGTAACGCCAAGTTCTTTTTTAAATTTGTCTTCTAAAGGGATAGTTGATGCCATGCTCTACTGAGCAACTGTTTAGGGCATGATCAGAGTTTTGGTCCAAACCCTAGGCACGTGCAAAGACGTGCTGGTAGAAACTGTCAATCTTAAGGAACACTATCTCAGAAACCCCTTGCTCAGATGACTACTTTGAGAGAGTTTACCTTACCCTTCAGCAACACCAGCAACCCCCCACTTCCATGAGGCACCCCAAGCTGCAAAATACAAATAAATGAACATTTTAGAACACTTAGGTAAAAAGTCATCCTTTAAACAAAAAAGGAGTTCTCACAACTTTAACTGTAAACAAGCACTAGCTGTGCTATAACATAGCCGTACTTGGACAACAGAGTCCTGTGGCACTTTTAAAGACTAACAGATTTATTTATCGCATGAGCTTTCGTGGGAGAAAAATCCCACTTCGTCAGACGCTTTGAAGATAGGAAAGTTACAGAGTGGGAGGAAATTAAATGCAGGGGAGTGTATGACATAGCATCAGGTCAGGCTGTAACAGCAAATCAAAATAGGTGTCAGGATTCAAAACACTGAGGAACAGCACATAGAGGAGGGGGAGGTCAAATCACTTGTTGTAATGCGAGAAAAATCCATAGTCCCTGTTTAACTCCAAGACAACTGAGTCAAATTTGCATATAAGTTCGAGTTCTGCAGTCTCTCTTTGAAGCTGTGTAGTCAAATTCCAAAGGGGTAGCCGTGTTAGTCTATTGTAGAAACTATTGTAG
>ML685883.1:2504670-2519687 GCA_007922175.1 Pelusios castaneus
TTTTCATGGGCTTCTCCTGCAGTAGTTGACTTCTGGGTACCCGTCTGGCTCTGTCAATTTGTTTCTTCACTTCTGCGGGTTTGTACTGTAGTTTTAAGAATGCCTGGTAGAGATCCTGAAGGTGTCTGTCTCTGTCTAAAGGGTCAGAGCAAATGCGGTTATATCTTAGGGCTTGACTGTACACAATGGATCGTGTGGTGTGTCGAGGATGGAAGCTCGAGGGATGTAGGTAACTATACCGATCAGTAGGTTTGCGGTATAGGGAGGTCTTTATGTGCCCATCGCTAATTTGCACTGTAGTGTCCAGAAAGTGGATCTCTTGTGTGGAGTGTTCCAGGCTAAGTTTGATTGTGTTGTGGAAATTGTTGATAAATAAATCTGTTAGTCTTTAAAAGTGCCACAGGACTCTGTTGTCTTTCTACAATAGACTAACACGGCTACCCCTTTGGAATTTGACTACATGGATAGCCGTACTTGACACTCAACCTAGAAGAGACCAGGAACCTGAAGAGAACTGGTGTCAGTCTTTGCATAGATTAGTAGGTGAACAGCTGCCAGGAGAAAAACCATGGCAAAGTGTGTTACACCACCTTTGCACTTTTCTGAGCCTGGACACAGTACAGCCTCTTGGGACAGCCTCAAGGTCCAGAGAGTTAAGCTGGAAGCTTAACAGATGTCAGTTTTGAAGAGATGGTTGGGCTACAGAAAAGCCAAGCTATTCACACATTTTGGAGGAGAGACATGGAAAAGTCGTAAGAGAAACTTACACTAAACTAGAACCAGAACATACTCGAGTACTGACTATACTATACAGTTTTGCATACTTAAGTCTACAGGCTGGCACAAAAAATGGCTTTTAAAGACAATTAAACCGCTGGTAGAGTCATCAATTGCTTAGAAGTTTACCACTTATTTTCTCACATTCGAGGCTTTAAGATACCTACTGTACTCCTAAACTGTCATAATTGCACAAAACGTCAGATACAAATTTGCTCCTAAACTGTATTTAGTGTAGTACAGAAGGAAACACTACGAAAGCATTCTTTGATACAATAGTATTAAACAGTACCTTAAGCAGCTTCACTAGTGTTTTAAGTTCCATCTTATGTAGAAGCAGCACATACAGGGTAATTTGGTGGCAGAGGGGCATTGTAGTCTATAATGGACTGCTAAACCACTGTAGGTTCCCATGCAGATGAGAACAGAGCTTATTTGTTTTGGGGTTTTCAGATCTCATACTGGATTTACAGTATGTTTGATAACTATCAATTTAACTTGTGTTATCAGGAGTAGAACAGGTAACTCCACAACACTAGGTCAATTTATAGTAGAAGCAACAATAATACTATTTTAGTTTACAGCATGGCTCGCAAAATTGCCATCCAGCTAGGCAGCCATCTTCAAAGTACAGCAGCTAGCTGGGACACACCGCCTCCCCCTCCCCCCCAAATCAAAAAACCGCCACTCATTTTTGGCAGCAGCACTGGGCCCCTCACTGCTTAAATGCCACCAAATCTCCTATGTACTATTTTTAGGCACCAGAAGGCACTCTGCTGCTACAGTTCCATGGCAGAGGTAGCACCATGCTACAAACCTCGGGTGTCGTGGCATCTGGAGTTTGTTGAAACCCAGGTTTACAGCATCCCATATTTTGGGGGCTGTGGGGAAGTATGCTGGGGTGACATGCACTCAACTCCCACTGGAAAGAGGAAAAGCAAATTTTAACCTAGACACAAAATCATGGCACAAAACTTTAAAGGGCCTCTGCTACCAAAATGTGTTCTTGGGTAACACTAGTGATGAGATTTTCTGTTCTCTGCACAGCAAATCACAACTACTAGACTATAGGTTAATTTAATTTCTCAAAACTCAAAATATATTCAGGTTAAGTAAAGTCAGGTTGGCAACTAGCCTATTAGGATTCCCTAAATTACTAGATAAACAAGCCTTAGTACCTGAGCATTAAATTAGCATACTGGTGCCTGAAATTACAATTTTACATTTTCCATGTTTTTATTCTGCACCATCTACCATGTTGCCAAAAGGTCTGACAAATTTAAAATTGAAATAAGTTAACTCGTCAGTCAATTCAAAATGCAGATACTGTGAAGTGGATAATGTAGAGGTCATGTGATGGCACTAAACAGGAACTCAGGAGACCTGTGATGTATTTCCAGCTCTGCCAGTGGCCTGCAGGATGCAGGGTTAATTCACCTCTGACTCAGTTTTTCCTCTGTAAAAATGTCACAAACAAGGCTAGTAGTGACATTGGAAGATTTAATAATGCTAATTTGCTCCTAATTTTTCCTGAACAATTCTAGCACCTCAGGGGACTTATTTTGCCAGGGGAACATTCCTGGGAGAGAAGACTGACACCATTATGAAAGTCTCTTTAAATCTGGAGTGTTAGTTCCTGGGGGGAGTGAAGGGATTCATCACATGCACATTCTCAGTATATGCTATATGCAGGCTCTCAGAGCCAGCTATGCTGTTTGCTTTGTTTTAAACAGCCATAAGGAGCTAGAGGTCCGCAAACCTCACCACCTAGCTACGAATGTAGCAGTCACTTTTCCATTGTTGGTATCTTGATAACAGGTAGCCTTTGGCCTAGGGTAAAGGCACACTGGGTTGGGAAGCCAAAAGGTGGTAAGTCTTTTAAGTAACTAGTTATATTAGTTATGAACACTTCTACAAACCTGCCTCACTATAGGCCTCAGGGAAAGCCCATTGAAGTCAACGGAAAATTACCACTTACTAGAAATAGAAAGCCTGTCACTTGAAACCAAGCCCAATCAATAGAAGAACTTCCACTGACTTCAACAGTTTGGATCAAGCTCACAGCATAGAAGTTGGAAGATGTATAGGAAAAGGCAGAGGCCTGTAAGAGAGAAAGGTTTGTCTTCCAATCAAGGCAATAGTAAACTAGGTTCTATCCCTGGCTCTACCATACTACTTACATGAAGGTGGGAAGTAACTTAAGCAAAACTTTCCAGAAGTTGCAACTAATGGTTATTTTGCACATCCAACTTAAGCACAAACAGCACAACTTTGCAAAGTACTGAGCACTCTGATTTCAGCTAGAATCAATGGATACTGCAGGCATTAAATACATGAAACAATCAGGATTCTGGAGTTTCAAATTTGACAGTGACCGAGACTCCCCAAACACTTATAAAAATTTTGTTCTTTAACATCTGCCTTACTACTCATTCTGTAAAATATCTCCTCCCTCTTCTAGATTGCTTCATAAACACTGATGAAATCAGGAGCTATAATGAGGAGGACAGCATAGGAGAAAAGCCTTTGATAAAACAGATTTCTGATTCAGTGCTACATTTGTATAGGAAAAAAGTATAGGAAAAAAACAGCCTCAGCCTAAGTGAGTCACTGAAAATGCCAGGCATTTACTGTGAAATCATCATATTTTCTCCTGTTTCAAGTTACAGGAAGTCTTGATATTATATTTCACTTTTGATTGCACAAACCATGCATGACAATTTCTACACATGCTTTCAGATTAACTTTGTTCCCAGAGAACTTGATGTGATTGATAATACTCCATGTTGTCCTTCTTGAACAAGCAGTTCTCTCTTATGAAACCTCTCAACTTCCTGACAACAAGCTAAAACACTGGTCCTGCTTCTGATCTTTGTGAGGAGAATGGCACCTAGATGAAGCCTCTAATCACTTCAGTAGAACTCCATCCTGGCATGAGGATCCACTGCACAGATCCAATGGCAGGACCTGGGGCTAGGTATATCCTGAAATAAACATTGCCTAGAGCAGGGGTCTCAATCACGCAGCCCATGGGCCCAATGCGGCCCATGAATCTCTTCCATCCAGCCCACGACTGTGCTCCATGGGATCACACTCTCTCCCTAACAGAGAAACAGTGTGGTCTTGCAGACTAAGCACTCTGCAATGCCACAAGACTGTCAGGTTTCGTGACATCACAGAGCACTGGGTATGCGAGACTGTGCTCCACGAGACCATGCTCTTTCCCTAACACAGAGAGAGATCTCACAGAGCACAGTCTCACATACACAGCTCTTCGTGATGCTGCGAGAGTGCCCTAGTATTTTGATTTATGGTATGTATGGCCCATTTGAAGTATATTTAAGTCAAATCTGGCCCACCACAGCAAATGATTTTGACACCTATGGCCTAGAACTTCCTCTACCTAACAGGCAAGCTCACTTTAATAATATTGCCCAAGTTACATACATTAATTTAACATGTTTCTTTAATTTGGCATTAGTATTGATATCACCTGATATTTTGACTAAAACTAGAAAAAAGTCAACAGGCATATATCAAGTAGATTTAAAATTGGCTGACAAGTCTCAGGATGCAATTGTAAATGGGAAAACAAGTAGATGCATCTGTAATGGTGTCCCATAGGAACACAGCACTATACTATTTAAACATTTTTACCAATGATCTGTGAGAAACATTACTGAAAGTTTGCAGATGACACAAAGATCGAGGGAACGATATATCATGAAGAGGACTAGTCAAAGTAATCTAGATCATATGGTAAGCTAGGCCCAAGCAAACAATATATATTTTGATAAGGCTAAATGTCAGGTCAGACCTGCAAGAACAGTGTAGGCCATGCTTTAATAGGATGAGGGTCTCTATCTTGGGAAGCAGTGACTTGGAGGGTGAAAGGGGAAAGAGTTGAGGATCGCAGCAGATAAGCTGATGAAAATGTGCTGTGGCCAAAATGGATCAATGCAATCCTTGGATGCATAAACAGAAGAATCTTTAATAGGAGTTGAGAGAGATTTTTATTTGGCTCTGCTACATCCAGTATTTAAATATTGTGTTCAGCTTTGTTGTTCACAATTAAAGAAAGGTGTTCACGAACTGGAAGGGTTCAGGGAAGAGTCACACAAATGATTAAAAGTACTGGAAAATACACCTTAAAGTTGACTGTTCAGCCAGATAGACCTAAAGAGCTCAAACTAAGACAGTGGTAACTTGCTCACCATCTGGAACCCTGGGTCCAGTTTTGGGCCCCTGCTAGAGAAATGACATGGAGAAATTGGAGAGAGAGCACCAGCAGTGGAGGGCAACAAAAATGATTAAAGGTGCTGGAGCACTGACTTATGAGGAGAAGCTTAGAGAACTAGGCTTGGTCTGCAGAATTACAATGGAGGAAAGGGGGGATTTGATTGTAGCCTTCCGCAACCTGAAGGGCAGTTCCAGGGAGGATGGAGTTTGGCTATTCTCAGTGGTGGTAGATGACAGAACAAGGAAGAATGGTTTTAAGTTGCAGTGGGAAGATTTAGGTTGGATATTAGGAAAAAAAAATTTCATTGGGAGAATGGTGAATGATTATCTAGGGAGGTGGTGGAATCACCATCCTTAAAGCAGGGCTCAACAAATCCTAGGTGCCAGATCGCCATGGTGCTCAGAAATTTGACCATGGCATCTAGCTGAGCTGCAATATTCAGGAAGCCCTCAGTGCCAGCACCACCAAAACTGGCAATGTCTTTTCAGGGGGAGAGGGGGGCATTAGGGGAGTATTGTGAAGTGCCACAGCAGAGCTAGATGCCTTAGCTTTTGGGCTGGCTCCTAGCTTAGGAGCACATTTGGCAAGCCCTGCCTTAGAGGTTTTCAAGGCCTGGCTTGACAAGGCCTGGGCTGGGATTGGACCTGCTAGTCCTAAGGTTCCTTCCAACCCTAACATACTGATTCTACTTAAAAGGCCTCCATCTGAGGAATTTCAGTCAAAGTGTTCACTGGACAAATCCAGAGAAGGGAGATCGTTTCCCAAAGTGTCAGAGACTCCTATGGCCAAGACCTTCCTGTGCCTACAGAAGGTACTGAGGGGCAAGCCACTGTTCTTTCTGGCACCCCAACTTCTAGATAGCGATACTTCCTTTCTCTCCACTGGAACTTTCTGGATCTGTGTGGTGATAAATAATGAACGGGCTCCTAGGCAGCATGTCCATTGTGCTCATTCACTAGGTTAGTATGTGTTACATATTATATATATATATATATATATATTTTTTTAAACAAAACAACAGATGCAGCACTTGGAAGTTTTACAGAATTTAGAGTCACCCATACATTTTTTAAAAACTAGAGCTATTAAAGTTTTGGCTCAACTAGCATTTTAAGCCAAGTTTAAGGATAACAGTTTGCACAGCTGATCAGACACAGTGGACTAGGAAGATAATGGGTCTTCAGGTTTTGGTTTTTAAATAAAGCAGACAGGAATATCAACAGCCTCTTCTGAACCAGGACAGTGTTTGGCAGAAGCCATGTCAGTATAATGGATAACGATTAAATGGAGTGTGATCCATCTCCGTTAAGAAAACGTGTCTTATATTTCAGTTTGTCAGCCATATCATGTTACAGTAGCCTCTAGGATCCCATCAGACCAGATGCTAGTAAACACACTGATCAGCAGCAAAAATCATACCTTGGTAACTTAAAGTTTAGAAAACCAAACCTAGGGAGGATAAGGTTAAATTATTGGGCATGTTTAGTCTACCTAGAGAAGAGAAAGGTGGGACATTATCAAAGTCTTCAAATACTGAAAATGGTTTTATAAAGAGGACAGTGATCAACTATTCTCCATAACCATTCAGGGTAGTATTTAATGTGCAACAAAGGCGTTTTAAATTAAATATCAGGAAAAAATTAACTAGGAGGATAGTTAAACAATGGAACAGGCTACTTAGGGAGGTTATCGAATCCCCATCATGGGAGGTTTATAAGAAGGGGTTACTGATACTCCCTCAATGCAGGAGAAGGACTAGATGGATCCCCCAAGGTCCCTTCCAGCCCTGCCTTCTATGATTCTACAACTCTGAGCTGTTGAACCTCTAGGCCTAAAATCTCCAGCCATCCAAATCTAATTGCCTTAAAAACTCAAGTTATAGACAACAGCTTTCTGACCAAGTATAACATACAACTCTGTAGCTCATAAAAGGTATATTTAGCATTTTATGTAGAAAATCTACAGGCCGATCCTGTAAGCCATGAGCTTAAAAGTCTGTGAGCCACAGCACAAGAGGCCCAAACAGTGACCCTCAGTTTCAGAAAACTGGAAACACTATGCTTAGGGAAGAATTTGTACAAAATTATACCAGATAACCACAGGAACAACTAATACTAGTTAAGGACATTTTAGGACAGAAACATTGGCAGATGCTTCATCATAAAACCTGCTTTGGCAATGAATGGACAGACAATAAATTGCAATTGTTAATACAGGGCTCCCTAACGTTAAGGTGAGAAAGTTAAATGCTCAGCCTCCATTGTCCATATTTATATGACTATTTATGGTAATTATTAGGCCTTATATAGGTCAGACAACCTGCCAGGTAAGATCTTGCCTACATCAGGGACACGATAGGACCTTTATTGACGACCATTTGCTTCTTACTACCCAGATCCCCAAGAAAAAGTTTGAGTACACAAGGAATGGTACAAGATATTAACTTTATATTAATGCTAGCATTTTACATGATTTGGAGCATTTGCATCTATACTAGCTGTGCTAATAAAGCAGTTAAAAGTTTTGCCCTCTGTGTGAGTGTTGTCCTTGTGCACATCAGAGTACCCAACCAGGCAATTTGATAACCTGAATTCTGTTGTACTTGCTCCTGGGACTAGAACTCTAAAACCCCAGATCTCTAAATCAGTAATTAATTTTAAGTCAATAGCAGCATCAGTAACCACTCAAACAATCAGGAAACAACTCAGAAATAATTCTGCATTAGACCTTTAAGAAGTAAAGATGAATTCGTCACTGCCGTGCACAGTGACTATCCAGGTGCAAGTGACCATAAGCAGATCACATTCTTTATAAGCAAAAGGAACACTATTCAGCTGTAAAAATAAGCAGCAAAACCTACATTAAAAGCCACCAAGGTTGCAAAATCAAGCAATTCCTTAATTTGCTGAATTAAGGTTGCCTGTGCAATCCTAATTCAACCCATTTTCCATACACTTTATAACAATCTTTAATTACATATTCACATACTACTTTTCTATAGGACCCTTGCCTAGCACAGTATGACCCTGCTTTGGGCAAAAGGAATCCAAGCAATGGAAAAGGTTCATTCAGTATTGTGGAGATTGCATAAACTGTCAGTGAAACAGAAATTCAAACATGGTCAATAAATATTTGTTCTGTATTTGTAAAAAGATTGTGTATGATAGAGTAAAGAGCAATTATGAATAGGACAAACTAGGATGGATGTTAAATAGCGTGCAACTGAAAACATCGTTCAAATCAGCAAAAGCAGGTAAGAATTTCAGAACATTAGACCAAGCTTCCAGAGCAACTCCACATCACTGATGTTGGATTTTAATATATTTTGCACAACTGGTGTAACATTCTTCAGCTATGATACCATTGTTTACTCTACATATTATAGTTTTAGAATCTCAGAAGACATTCTGTTGGCAAAAGGAATGCTCTGTTAAATGTAAACTAAGTGATTCTTAATGAAACAATAGAGTTTCCCCGATGATCTGAACAAGTTTGACATCTATTCTTTCCTCAATCACCTCAAGAGACAGCCATGACATTAAAATGCCACTTATTTTTAAGAAGGGCATTATGTAGTATTCTACATACTCCATAGAAGAAGTGATAATTCCTGTGCTGGAGATTTTAAAGACTAAATTACAGACATATAAAGTAAATAAGGTGATAGAGGATAAACAAGGACAAGAGGGACAACAATACGATCAGCTTAAAGATGTCCATGAACTAATGACGGTGGCAAGGATTTCCTACTAGAAGGATTTAAATGTATGTTGGACATATAGTAAGCTCTTCAGCAATTTGTATACAAACTAAGCTGTTTAAAAACATTTTCTAGTCTTTATGGTTGCAAAAAATAAGCCTCAAAAGCAGAAACAAAGGTCAACAAACACAGTGGTGTCTTCCAAAATCTGCAGATTGAGTTGTGGTGTCTCTGCTGCTATTCAGGGGTTGTCCAAGATACTGCAGAATGGAAAAGGAATAAGTAGTTTTTACTGCTGCTACTCTGAGCTCTGTAAATATCAGTAAAGAATGACAATCATTTCAAGACTCTCATATTTCACATCTGCTGAGTCTTAGGAAGGCAAGAACATTGGAAACATGTAAAAGCTGAAAGTCACATGGGCCTCCAACAAGTACTTTTTGATCAGATTAAAAAGTGGTCCTGAAAAATCCATCACAATGAGACGAAGAGGATGTTTAAGGGGGGGGGGGGGAATAAATCACCTTTTATAGTGGGTTAGCCCCACATTCTCACCTTCTCATCAACTGTTGATAATGGTCCACATATGCACTGTTTGAATTGAATTGACCTTGTTACCTCACCCTTCATATACATATATCCCTAGCGTACTAGTTTTAATTTCATACATCTTAGAAGTGGCTTGCAACCCACAAAAACTTATGTCTTAATCAACTGATTAGTCTTTATATGTGTTACATAAGATAATTTTTGATCCATGGTAAATTTAAAGCACATTCAAAAACCAACCACAAGAGGGGAAGGTTGTGCACATTGAGTAAGTGACACCGGTATTGTCAGGAAAAATAGATAGCAGAGTTAAAATAGCTGAGAACAAATCTATAGTGGAGAAATTCTGCCAGAGACATTCTGGACTGCAAGAGCAAAAAAGGAGTAGGCAAGTAAAATGGGTACATCAGGGCTGCAGGTTGGAAGTGGCCCTTGCAATTTAAGGCAGGTGCCAAAGAGTCAAGAGGGGAGATAGCAAAGTATAGATGGAATCATCAGTCCTATCAATAGAAGATGAAAAGTCATGGACTGAAAGACCAAACGGCAGGACATGATGGGCAATGCTGAAATAGACAAGAAAATTATTGGCGAGTGGAAACTCAGTAGAGATTAAAGAAAGCTGTGTTTGATGAAGATCAAGTCAAAGTACAGAAGTATATGATTTCTAGTAACCAAATTCTGAAGTTTTCAGAAATCTACAATAAAATATAATTTTCACAAAATTTTGAAAATGTAAAGATTCATTTAGGCACTAAGCATTAAAATCCACAGCTGTAAAGAAGACAGTGAATACTAACAAGCACAACATATCAAAGTTTTTTTTTTTTTTTTTTTTTTTTTTAAGAAGAAAAGGCAAGAAACAAAAAAAACTACCAATGTTGTTTTACTAGGGATTGGTCAAAGGCCTAAGGCTAAAAAACATGTATTGAAAAAGGGGGAGGAGGGGTGGAAGGAAGAAAGATAGCCAGAAAATGGTTATTATTTGCTGAGAAAAAACAACATTAACATTATCCTTGACAGAGAGCAAGTATAAAAAAAAAAAAGGAGCAATTGTGGAAAGGATGACTTATCAGGTCTTTTCCAACACTAGTTTTAAGATTTCATAAAAGTTATTTCTTGTCACAACTGGAGCTTCTTTGTGTTAGGTTCTGTGCAGCTGTACATGTACAGTTTACATGACACTTGTCTAGAAAAGCTTAAATACCCCAGTATTTAATGTGCGCTAAGTATTTCTCCTCCTGACCACCACACAGCTAATTACAAAAAATAAAAATTGATACTGCTCCTGGTTGTGGAAGTTAGTTCTGTAGCTTGAGCTGTATAGTCCCATGCTTCATCTCTGAAAGAGCCCATTTCAGTCCCCTTATGACCAACATAGTGGCTGTCACACCAGAACATCTGATGATTATTCAGCAAATACAAAGGCTTTGTACAGGGGTGTCAAACAAGCGGCCCACGAGCTGCACTCTTCCATCCAGCCCGTAACTGCGCTCTGCGGGACCACACACTCTCCCTAACAAACAGGCAGAGCGAGAGAGAGGTCTTGCATACCCAGAGCTCTGCAGTGCCGCAAGACTGTCCTAGTATTTTGATTTATGGTACATCGATTGAAGTACATTTAAGTCAAATCTGGCTCGCTATAGCAAATGAGTTTGACACCCTATCACACTTCTTCAAACAAGGCAATGACCAAGAGTTTATTTCAGAAAGGAAGCCGTGTTAGTCTGTATACAGCAAAAAACGAGAGTCCTGTGGCACCTTAAAGACTAATGAATTTCTTCGGGTATAAGCTTTCGTAGGATCCAACCCATCTGACCAAGTGGGTTGGAGCCCACGAAAGCTTATGCCTGAAGAAATTTGTCAGTCTTTAAGGTGCCATAGGACTCTCGTTTCAAGAGTTTATTGTATGCCTTTTACTATATTACCTACTAAATATTTTTACATCTTTAAGAATAGGATATCAGATTCAAAATAAAGGAAACAAATGTATGAAGTCTATCACTTTTAGACAAAACTTCCCTTTAATGTATAGTAATAAATGTTTTAAGCTTGATCATCCGCTAGCAACCCTTAGGGTTCCCTCATCACATCTCACAAACCAATATTGTTAAATATTTTGCAAATGAAGATGAGTCTTAAGCATGTAAATAGTCAGTACTGACAGCACTGAGGCAATTAAGATACTGCTTTTTTAAAAAACGTGTCACCTATAATCTCATGTTACAACATTCACTTCAAGTAATCTTGTTCCTGTACCAGCTATCCAACTAGCTAGGTAGCTTCTTGATGCGATGCACTTCAGCCAACTACCAGCTCTCTGCAACATGACTCACTTCTGTCCATTACAACGCAAGGACAACAGTGCAACTTCAAGAAGGATCCGATGCTGTGCAAAACTCCAAAAGACTTCTCCTGATTTTGGAGTAATCTAACTACCTCCCACCTGGGTGGGGAAACAAAATTAGTTCGCAATGAAATGAAAAGCTAACTGATTTGCATCCAGGTCCCAGCCACGGTTGGCTGTAACTGAAAGCCAGCTCCTTCCCTCACTGCGGCTCATTTACAAGAGGCCATCTGGGCTGCTGTACTCGCATCGCAGGCCCAGACCGCACAGTAACTTCAATCTAGGCGTCAGCCGGGGCAGGCGCTGTCTGCGGCTCACGCACACCAGGAAAGCCATTCCCAGACGGCGGCGCCGCACACATCCTGGGAACCACCTCACCTGCCACCCACGCTCCGCCAGAGCGGCTCCCCGATCCCCCCACAGCAAAGCCCGCTCGCCACCCTCCTCCGGGGGCCGGGCGCGAGAGCCGCCCCCGCAGAGCTTCGCAAGGGGCTCAGGGCTACCGGCCACCCGCAACGCAGACAGCGCCCACCCGGCCCGCGCCAGCCGCAGGAGTCCCCTGGGCCCCGTCGCCCGGCCGTACCCTTGGCCTCGCAGTCGGCGCAGTACTTGTTGTCCTCCTCGCGCAACAGCTTAGCCAGGATGGCCTGGTGCTGCTCGTTCTGCTTCTGCGCCTTTTCCCGGCCCGAGCGGGTCGACATGGCGGCGGGGACCAGCAGCGCTGCGGCCCCTCACACAGCCACCAGGCACCGGCAGCCGGCTGCAGCCCGCAGGGAGACTTCCTCAACCGGAACTACTTCCCGCTGCATCCGCCTGCCAGTCCGCCGAGTGTGCGCGCGTGGCCACACAACAGCAAATAGTCCTCATCCCCGGAACACTGTAGGCCAGAGGCCTCGGCACCACAGGTTGGGCCAGTGGTCTCCCGCCCCGACTCAGCCCGTGAGGGTTAAAGACGTCCAAAAGTCCCCACGGCGTGTTTTTAACTTAGAGGTGTAGTGACAAGAACAGCACGTATCCATCCGCCCACAGGTGAACGCCTCACGCCATCCGGGGCGCACCTCAGTGACGGCTGGGGCGGGGCCTGGCGCGAGCCGCTTTCGCAGGGTGCCAGCTGCCACCTGCAGCAGTAGCCGCAGCGACGAGGGGCGGGACTAGAGCAGTCGGGAGGCGGGGATTAGGTGGCCCTCGTGCTCGCTCTGGTCCCTGTGAAATCCTAGGGCTGTGTGGGGCTCCGTGCCTGGTATTAGCTTGGTAGCCTTCGCCTTTTACAGAGTGCAAATATATTGGTTAGACCCCAAACAGCAGGAGATTGACTTAGGAACCATGAGGTTCAAAACAAAACCAAAAGGGGCTGGGGTTTTCGTTTTGGTTTTTTGTGATTTAGTTGCTAAGGTCTGTCCCCTCAAGCTATTTTTCACAACTCTGAAGGCTAGACGCTTTTTTAAGTAAAAGCTAAGAATCTTGTGTAATCAAAAAGAGTCCTGTGATACCTTTAAAGACTAATAGATGTATTTATTACATGAGCTTTCCTGGGTGAAGTCCCACTTCCTCATATGCCAGAGCGGAGAAAACTTACATTGAAAAAAACTTACAGTATGGAAATAAAAAATAAACCCTGTGATTACATTTCACTGCATCAGGTCAGTTTACTTCAGCAAATCAAACAAGTTGTACAGATTCAAACACAACATATCAGAAAATGGTAAGGTTGAAAGAAGTGAGAATCACTCTTAGTAATGAAAAACAAAGGAGGAGTCCTGTGGTCCCTTTAAAATTTGTTTGTAATGGGAGAGACAGTTGATACGTCCCATAAGACCCAAGTTGATGGCATCAAATTTGAGTAAATGTAAATTAGAGTAAATGAGCCTGAGAATATATACAGATAAGTCTGTTACTGAATGGCCTGAGAGATTAAAGTGATTTCCTATTGGTTTTTTAATGTTCCTATTTCTGATGTCAGATTTGTGTCCATTTATTCTTTTGCACAGAGACAGTCCAGTTTATCCAATGTATAAGGTGGAGGGGCATTGCTGGCACATGATGGCATATATCACATTGGTGGATGAGCAGGTGAATGAGCCCCTAGTAGAGGAGATGTTTTTATTAGGGCATGATGATGTCATTAGTATTGATATGTGGGCAGAGTTTGCAGCAGGGTTTGTTGCAGAGATATGTGCCTGCCTGCCCTACTGTTTCTGTTATAAGGTCTGTAGTTGCTGGTGAGTATCCTTTTATAGTTGGGAGAGAGGGGGCTGTTAATTTGGAATAGTGCTTTGAAAATAGCACATTATACATGTACTAATAGGTTCTACCAGCATCTTAAAGAACAATATGGAAGTACAAATATCACTCCCTGTATCCTACCTCTGCTATCATTTTCTTAGCAACTAGAGAAAGGCAGGATATTATCAGAATAAGCTATGCTTTGTAAAATAACTTTGATTTTGTGATGCAACCCGCAGGTTTGGAAGTATTTAGCCAAAGAGCCAAATCTACTGAGAGCGGACTCAAGCTCTAATATTTTCAGAAAAATATGAGTTCAGGTGGCTTATTGCATACATTTTTTGCCTAGTGGTTAAAAAGTGAAGCTCTAACTCCTTTGTATATAGATGTTTGAGACTAAGTTACATTTTGTAAGTGTGGAAGTTTGCTGCAGTCATGAAAAATTTCTTCTCCCCACCTCATAAGTGGCTGGCATCTTTCACTCCCCACACCACTACAGTGGTGCTAAGTGTACTTCAGTGATGTTAAATGTAGACAATTTGTGAAATATTTTGTGACATAAGTTGTATAAATGTAAAGTAATATGATAGCATGCTTATCTAACTGGGGCATACAGAAAGCTCCCAGATTCTCAGTGAGTGTTTTCCTAATCAGGACACTATTAGCATAAATTTGACTTAATATGGACACATTTATCAAGTACAAAGTTAAGTAGTTATACTAAGATATTAAATAGTTGTAACATTTTAATCTTAGGTGTAATACTAAAGCTGATAAATAAAAGATAAAAATAGGGATTTAATACACTCAAAGGAAGAAGGTTCAGGAGGCAAGTTACTTAGTTGTAGGTCATGTTATTTACAGCTACATTGGCCATTTCTTCTATTTTCCTTGGTTGTTAAAAAACACATGCAAAACCCCAAGGAAATTCAGTGCACTGCTGTAAATGTAACCTTCGGGTGGGCTAAAATTCATTTTATTGTCCTTCTCCAATGCCTCACAGAAATACACCCCAATCCCTCTGGAGAAAGCATCTGGAGACCCAGAATCCAGTCTGTATGGGACTCACAGCAAAGATTGCTCAGTTACCCTCTCACATTAAAATACTACTAAAAACATAACAATGAACTTTATTACCTACTAACTAAATAAACCTTATCCTAAGAAAACAAAATACAATTAAC
>ML685883.1:2524687-2539308 GCA_007922175.1 Pelusios castaneus
GTTAATTGTATTTTGTTTTCTTAGGATAAGGTTTATTTAGTTAGTAGTTAGTAAAGTTCATTGTTATGTTTGTTTTTAGTATTTTAATGTGGGAGGGTAACTTTGAGCAATCTTTGCTGTGAGTCCCATACAGACTGGATCCTGGGTCTCCAGCTGCTTTCTCCAGAGGGATTGGGGTGTATTTCTGTGAGGCACTGGAGAAGGGCAATTAAATTAATTTTAGACCACCCAAAGGTTACAAATCATCAGCTAAGAAGATTTGGGGAAAAAAATATAGAAAGAAAAAATAAAGTATGCTGGACACTAGAACTGTAAAATATAGGAAGAAACAATAGTTCCATCATGAAAATTGTCTTTTATGTATTGGTCTGCAACAGCTGCTCTCTGGAAGCTTTAAACATAGACTAGGATAAACTGAGCAGTTATGGGATGGATGACTATAATTAGGGAAGGTTTTGTTCCTCCTTTCAGATGGTATGGGTTATACTTTCAGCTCTCTAAAAGTGTTTGTGATCCATGTAGCGCATAGTTCTTGTAAAGCCCCAGCATAGTCAGACTCTTGAAGAAGGTCTTGCCTAAAAGACTAAGGCTCAGACCCTCAAGGATCATCAGACATCTAATTCCTGTTGATTTCAATTGGAGCTGTGGGAGCTAGGCACATAAATACCTTTGAAGATCTGGCCCTAAGTAATTGCTAGGAATAATCAAGCTACGTACATGCATGAGCATTTAGAGGTAGCTGTTGAAGACAGATGTTCTGCCTTAATTAGTACTCATGGAATATGTTATTTTGTTTCTTATATTTTCAGTGTAATATCTGGTGTTAATTAATCCATGTTTTACATTTAAAAATCAGAGTACTGCTTTTAAATAAAAGGCAATATTTCTACCAGCTAGAATGTCTTCACTGGTCCTACCAATATTACCCTTTTATTTAGAGGAAATCATACTTGGAGTAGTAAAAGTATTTGTAACCTTCACGTGGGCTAGAGTTTACCACACTTTGCCTTTCTTTAGTGCCACATAGAAAATTTAACCCAGTTCCTAAGGAGAAGCAGTTGGAGACCCAGGATTCAGGACTCACAAAAAAGATTGTTCAAAGCAGATGAAAACAAAAAATAATGAGTTTTATTAAGCATTAACTTTATAAATCATGTGATAAACAAAATAATGACCACTATATAAATCTGTATCAAGATGTGGCTAATTTTGTGAACTCACATTTACTATTCCACAACACATATAAACAAAAAAAAAAAGAATTTAAACAGAGCAGCCCCCAAGAAACACTATCAACTCAAGGGTCCCAAAGTTTTGGTGGAGTTCACCTGGATCTCAGTGATAGCCTCTGTATACTAAGCTCAAAGGCTTGAGTAAAAAGAAGCAGCTCCTTGTTCTCTGGCTGCTGGAATCTTCCCTGCAAACCCTGCTCTTCCTCTGCTGAGATCACTGGTCTTCAGTCAGCTTCTTGCTTAGTCACCACTCAGTTACATATACATAGCAAGAAAGAAACCCTGTTACAAAAGAAAATATACAACACCCCCTCTCCCCCTGGAAAGAAATGTATTGGAAATAGCGGAAAAGTGGATTTTTTTTCTTTTGTAGTTTATGCCCTTCTTTTGGCAGTGAACAGTTCACCCCTGTCTAGGTTTTACTTTTATTTACCCATAATGAAATGAGTAAATGAACAAATGCATCTTACTTTGTTTATAGTATAGAAATGAAAGCTATACACTAATCAGCACTTAGTTGTAAAGGATCCAGATATTTCAAGCTACTCTACCTACATCAAGCTAATATATAGACTTTCCTGGAATGCAGGAATCCTGAAAGATATTCTATGCTTCCAATATTCTGAAGCAAGAGTAAGTACTCTGGAATTTTCAAGTTCTCAGAGCCTTTTAACTAGTGCTTTTTTGGGGGGTGGGGGGGGGGAAGTTGGAAGATCCCTGTACTCGGTCAGGGACCTGCAGCTGCAAGCAGCAGTAGCAGGAGTTGGGGCCTCATCGCTACAAAAAGAAAAAAAGGTGCCAGGTGTGATCGGGGCCTCCTGGGATACCCTCCTGGACATGCAAAAATCAGGGCAAGCTGCAAAACCGGGAGCCAAACTCCCCACACACTGATGGGTGGTACTTAAACCACTCTCCCTATCAGTCACAAACGGGCTTCTGGCACCCCACACCAGGTACCGAGAAATCTGCCCAAAATAGAAACAGCTCCCTTTATTGCACTCCAGCTCCTCCGGCTCCCACCTAGCCGCACGGTCCCTAAAGAAATAGGTTCTCCTGACCCCAAAGGGCCAGCCATGGCACACAGGACAATATAGGTTTGGCTCTTACCCAAAATACCACACTGGTAGCCAATCCTTTAGCAACTACAACTAAAGGTTTAATATAAAATGAAAAGAAGCAAAATATGAGAGATGTTAAAGGGTCAAAGTGAATCACATACATACAAATGATTTAAAGTTCATGTAAAGCAGTTTGCAGGCTTGTTCCTCTGGTAAACACCCAGCACCTGGGTGGGCCTCAATCCTTTGTTCAGTCTCAGAGGAATAGTTCCAGAGATGGGTGTTGGCTGTAGACTGGGGACTTGAGAACAAGATGGAGTCGGGGCTGCTGCCTTTTATCACCTCTGGCCTTCTCCATGCTGTGTGCAGTTCTTTCCAATCAAAATGGAGTTGAGTCACATGTTCAAGTTCTAGTGGCTCAACAGGCTTCTCCTTCGGCCCATTGTACTGGGGAGCTTCCTTAATGGGCCATTAAGGGGACAATGGCTGGGTAGACATTCAGTCTGGGGAGTTTCCCCAGACTCACACAAGTTAAAATATAAATATAACAATCATATTCCTAACTTCTAATACCAATAGAATTCCTGCACATAAACTATATAATCATTCCCAACAAATTATTACCTTTCTATTGACACCAAACATGGCATAGTTCCTATGAACTATAACAATTATAAAATATTAATACAAAATAATATAAATGGTTCCCTAAACCCAGACAGCGTCACATCGGGTACTCAGTATCCCTACTACCATCACAAAAAAAGCCTTGCTTTTAACAGTGAGTACAAAAGACCGTCACTGGACTCTACAAAGTGAGCTCACAGCTGGGGAAGACCAATTGTCTGTTTAGTTAGTAGAAATTCAAGAAATGAGAAAATATTTGATTTCTAATATGGAATTGCTAAATTTACAGTTTCTTCCTTCTTGATCTAAGCTGAGCCGTGCCATGATCAGACAAGGAAAAAATACATGACACATCTGCAAAGGAAGATCCTTTATTCCATAGAAAGGCATTTATGACTAATACTTCTAGCTCAAAAAAAGGACTAGCTACATATGACAGCAGATTAAACTGTTGGACAGTTGTAGAAAAATCCACAGGAGGAGACAGTTGAGAAGAAGACAGCAGGATTCTACTTGCAGAATTTCCCCAGATCACTGGAAATAGGGGAGGGATGGGTTTCAACTCCCAGAATTTGTAGTCCACATGACTAGAGGATGTACAAGAGATCAGGGCCATCTGTGATGAATCCCAGTAGTTCTGTACTACTCTGGGGCCCCTCCCAGCACCATTTCTGGCTCCTAGGGATTTCGCATCTCAAATTTCCCAATCTGTTGCCTCTGGAATTCCCCCAAAGCAGGATTCCACAGCACAACAGGTGCTCTGCACAGAAGTTAATGCAGCCACATCATATTTCAGCAGATTCTACAAGGAGCTAATTAGGAGCAATGCATTTTTTTGCATTTTGACCCAAGCTCCTTCCCCAGCCCACCCATTCTTTCTCTACCCTCATTTTAGATCCATTACACTGCTTTCCACATAGCTCAAAAACTTTTTATCAGATTAAACTAGCATAAATGGGGGATTCTCTGAAACTTTAAGTCTTTAAATCATGATTCTTCAGTAACTCAGCCAGAGGTTAGGGATATATCACAAGAGTTGCTGGGTTAGATTCTGTGGCCAGCAATGTATAGGAAGTGAGACCAGATGGTCATGGTTGTCCCTTCTGACCTTAAAGCCTATAAGGTTTGCATGCTCAAAAACTCTCTCCCCCTGCTTTCCCTCTTCAGGGCAGCATGCAACATCTCTGACATTAAATCCTGCCCCATGAAAATTAGTACAGCAATGAGTTTGGTGGTTTTTGGAGGGTATTTTTTAGAGCAATAATGTTTTTGAATCTGTAAAAATATACTATCTAGAGATATCAATGTGTCATATTTTTCTGTTATAGGACTTAACCATTAACTGTTATGACAGACTTAATCAGTTTGATGAGTTTGTGTTTAACGTTCTAGCAAATATGATCAACCCTACTACATTCTTATATTCCCCAGAGGTACATTGTTTCTATGTTTGTTTATTTAGCGCTGACATTTTCCCCAGGAGACCATATTTCTTTTGCTTTGCTTTATTATACAAAAGTATATGAAAATAATATTTTGTTTTTACTTACATAAAGTTTACATTTCTGACTGACTATTCAAAACCAAGTACTCTTTAGTTAACAGACTATGAAAATAAATTATTTAACTTACAAAATGAAGAGTTCTAGAAGAAGCAGCAAAGTCAAAATAGCTATAGAAGAAAAAGTTAAGGATGAAAGGGGAAAATAAAGCAGGCGACATAAAACACACATACAAGAAAATCAAGTGGGTACAATTAAAAAAAAAAAAAGACGACATTTTGAAAACGTGCATACCTAAATGGAGTTGCTCTATAGTCTTAAATCCCAATCCAAAGGCTGATTCCATGCTGAGTCAGGTGCAGGACTCGAGCCTCATTTCCATAACCCATTTCTCTCTTTGCCTTTATATCTTCCTGGAGTAGATTTATATTCTCACTTGTCTGTCAGGTCCACTACCTAAACCTTGATTTGAAGTGGGATCCACTAGTTTGTACACTTAGTACTAATCAGAGTCCCATTGACTGTGATGTAGATGGTAAATCCTGGCAGGGATTTGCCTTCTGTGAAGATCTTAGTCTATGAGCCTGTATACTGTTTATACTGTTTGGCGTCACCCCTCGGGGGTGTTATTCATCGAGGGGACCAGGCAGACGCCGGGTTCTTTTTCCACCGGGATTATAGCCCGGCCTTGATCTGATGGAAGGGAGGCGCTGACAGATACATCAGTAGTCAGGGGAACTAGAACTGAATAATAAAGGGTTAAACCGAGCCAGCCAATAACCCAGGTAATTACCAAAGGAATTAAGTGCTGTTTCCATAGGGGAAACAGAAAAAGGGGGAGTGGAGTGTCAGGAATTAACAGTACCATGGCAAATAACAATAGAATAGAATCAAGAGAATTATAAGTACAAAGTGTTTATTACAGATCATCTTGGGTACAAGAAGACTTATATTTTTGCTTATCTCTTTTGTTTGTGCACTCTTTTTTAACTGTTACACACTTGCAAGGTTTATCTTTGCTGTTATACTATGATATTCTTGTGCTGCAGCATGCTTCAGAATTACTTGTTATTTAATAACTAAAACTAATCTTATTACTCTGCACTTGCCCCTAGCAACAAAGGGGTGCCCCTAACTTCAAAGGGGA
This sequence comes from Pelusios castaneus, assembly GCA_007922175.1. Taxonomy (NCBI): domain Eukaryota; kingdom Metazoa; phylum Chordata; order Testudines; family Pelomedusidae; genus Pelusios; species Pelusios castaneus. Next base: position 2,530,254 of record ML685883.1, read on the forward strand.
TGGCAGGCTATCTACCTGTACTCCCAGGCTGGGGTGCTAAACTACTTGATCCCTAACCTTAGCCCAATACCTTTTACAACCTAGGTTTGGGGAACTAAAACTAACTTCTAGTTTATCCAGTTGTTAAAAGAACAACCTTCCTGCTGCAATCCCTTTAAGGGGACTGAGCCCTACACATCCCTAACCTTATACCTATCCCCCCGTACCCTCGGGGACCAGGGTTCTAACCTACTTCTGTCCTTACACCAGGACTTGGGGTACTAAGCTTCAATTTCTATTTCAGTTACTCATATACCTGTTACACATATACCTGTTACTTATATACCTGTAGCTACCAGTGTTCACCGAGGCCTCTTGTGATTTCTTAATACTCACCGAACTCCTTACCAACGTGTCAGTTTCACCACCGTCGGGGATCAGGGGCTGACCTTTCTTTGATGAGTTCGGGCCAACGTGCCAGTCCAGTCGGCTTCATGACTAGGACCTGACCTTTCTCTTTCTTCTCTGGACTGACCCCACTTGCTATAGTGACCGGAGCCACTGGGCGTCTTGAGTCAGTCCAACCCTGTCCGCCTCAGTGTCCCCAGAGCTGATCTTTTATAGAGCTTTAGCCCTCTGTGCCCCTCCTGTTTTTACAGGGGTTCCCACAGTCTTTGCCACATTGCCATCGATCATTTTAGTTAGCTGTTAGCCATTGATCATTTTTAGTTAGCTGTCAGCCATTGATCATTTTTAGTTAGTTGTCGAGGAGCTATCAGAGAGTTATCAGGGAGTTCTCTTCCGAGAAGAGATTGCAACCTTGTTGGGTATACGAGGCTCGTTAGGGTGCTTGTTAGGATGCTCATTAGGGCTGCAGCTGCTCATTAGATGACGTCTGAGTTCTTGGCATAGGTTCATGTGAGCGGTTATGCTTAGGCCTTTGAAAACTGGTTCAGGCTTGGGCCTATACATGCTAACTACTACTCTTAAAAACTAGTTTCCCTTAATAATATAAATTCCCATTAACCTAACCCACTCTATACACTTAGATTAGTAAAATAGAAATAATTTAAAATGTATAATTTACTCTTCACCTGAATGTTTTTAATTTTCGCAGCTATATTAGGCTGAACAATTGAAGTACACTCCTTTCACTTTTTGTGCATCACCAGTTGCTAGTCAAAATCAATTTCATTTGCTCATGTATTAGCACAACACAGTAATATTTGAGTTGCAATTTGCAACTGCCAAAGGAAGTTTATTTTGTAACTGTTTATTTTGTAATGTTAAGAAATAATGGAAACAATTGTCTTGTCTTAGTGTTTGTATGTGTGCTATTTTAAAAGAGCCTAAATGTAGAGTCAAATATTTAAAATATTGCTTCATTTCTGTACTTTGTTCATATTCAAACTGAGTGCTGATCTCGAGCATGCGAGGAAATTTTATTAAAATATTATTCAATTTATTCAATTTTATTAAATTCTATTTACTTTAATGGGACAACTCATGGGAGCAATATTATTTACATGCTCAAATGTTTTCAAGATTGGGTCTAACAGACTGAGAGAAAAGAGAAAATTCTTTCTAAGAAGGTAAAGATAAAATGTTAAGTAGAGCTGGTAACAACACCTAGAGTTAATGCTCCCTTACACTTTCCATTATACATTGCTGTTTAAGTTGCTTATAACACTGATACATTTTAACTATTAATAATAATAATAATAATACCACGTAGGAGTCCCAGTCATGGACTAGGACATCACTGCGCTACCCCATTGTACAAACAGAACAAATAGACAGCACCTCGTGCAAAGAACTTACAGTCTGAATATAATAAAAGAGATAACAGTAAGAGATAGGGGAGTATAAGGAAACAATGTGCCAGTGTTGGTCCACCTGATTGCCAGTGATTTAAGCACACCAATGGACTACTCAATTTCAACTTTTCTGTAGGCCTCTCAGTAAAGTTTTAAAGAGGGGCTTAAGGGGGGATAATGAGGTAATTTTGTGGCTATTTATCCAGAGTTTCTTCCTGGTACAAAAGTTAGCATGGAAAAAAGCATGAAGGTGCTTGTTTGAAAATGTAACAAAGGTTGTTGGACACAGAAACCAAGAACTAATCAGAGGCAGGTGTTGACCTTTTAATCCCAAATGAGAGATCATAGATTTGGGGGATAGCCTCCAAACGGCCTTGAAAGCAAAGATAAGTTGTTCACATTTCATATAATATAGTAAAGAGAAGCCAGTGACAAGGTGCAAAGAAAAGGGTAACATGGTCAAAATCATCTTTGCAGCAGCATGCTGAATGCATTTGAATAGGGAAGGTTTGTATTTGTCAAAGCTAGAGAAAAGGATGTTGCAGTAATTGAGGAGATGAGAGTTTGGTCATGAGTTTTAGCTCTTAAGATGGACAGGAAAGGCCACGTTTTACAGATGTTATGCCCAAAGAATCTGCAAGACATAGCCTGAATGGGAGGAGCTAAAAAGTTTCTACAGTTATAATCAAAGATGACAGGTTTCAGGCCTGTGTGATAGTTAGAATGGTGGTATTGTCCACAGTGGTGAAAAAAAAATGTTGGTAGTGCAAAGTGTTGAGGAGGAAGATTAATACCTCAGTTTTAGCCACATTGAGCTTGAACTGACAGCCAGACATCCATTAGGAAATGTCAGACAAACTGGCTAAGCTTTCAGTTTGGAAAGAAGGAGACAGGCCTGGTTTAAAGTGGAATATCTCTGAATCTTTAAATTTGTATTTGTGGATGAGATTATGTAGAGATAAGGTGAAGACGAGGCCAAAGACAGCATCCTATGAACCTCCCAGAGAAAGCTGGGGGGGGGGCGGGGAGGAGAGGAGATGAGGAGCATCCTGTGAAAGATATGCTGAAAGAATGATTAGAGAAGTAGGAATAGATTTAGGAGGGAGAGAATCATGAAAGCCAAGAGAGGACAAGATTTCAAGAAGTCGAACACAGTAAACTATGTCAGATGAAGCTGACGGATAAAGGAGGATGAGGGTAGAGCACAGATTCAGAGCTTTAGGTAGAAGAGGTCATTGGCAACAGTGGCAAAGGGAAGTTTCAGAGGAATACAAGGGTGGGAGCTAGACTGGAGAGGGTTGACAATGGAACCAGAGTAAAGGAACTCCAGATAGTGACTGCAGACAGCACATCAAATGAGCACAGAGATGGAAGGGAGATGGAGTAGTAGTTTTGTAGACAAGAGGGGTTAAGGGCAATTTTTAAAAAATGGGGTAGACGAAAGCATGTTTGTATTGTGATGGGGGAAAACATAGGGGAGCAAGAAGTTAAGAAGAAGAGTAAGGGGTGGGATAAGAGTAGGCACAAGGGAGATCAAGAGATGAGATGGAGTGTCCTCACTCGGGTAATGGGAGGGATTAAAGGAAGAGACTAGGTGAGAAAATGCGGCATCTGTGACTAGGGAGAAGAAGGAGAGGAAGGGACAGTGAACTGAGGGGAGGGAGAAGGTCACAAGTTTTGTCAATTTTCTAAAATGTTCCATTCTAAACTTTAAGTTTCTTATAACTGAAAAATTTTAACTGTTTGTATTCAAATTTTTCATACTTGGTCTCTGCCTCATGCTGAATTTTTTGGGAAGTTTCAGCAGAAACAGATCAACTATTTCTAAGAATGAAATTGGAGGGGAAATAGATAGTTTTGCTAAAATTAAAAAAATAATTCCAAGCATTTCTTTGAAGAAATCTAGCACCTCTAGGATTTGGAATAGGATCTTGATATTTAAGAACAGAATAACAATAGGGTCAGAGAGATACTTTTAGCTGTCCTTATGAATATCTACCAAGATATAAGCCTCTGAATATTAGCAGTTGCATATTTTGAGTGGAACTTTTTAGGGATTGCGATAATCTCTGAACATTCCATTTGTACTGAGCATGCTCCATGCTCTCACTGGCTTTGTCTGCACTGAGCACACTCCAGGCCCCACAGATCTTGACTTCCAGATGACAACCTGCATTTTGCATGGGTAGGGTTACCAGATGCCAAAGTATGGAAAGGAGAACAGGGAAGTACAAAAAGGAGGACATGGAGAAAATGTAGTATTAATATCTGCCTGCCCCCGCAGCCCCTTCCCTGCTCCTCTGCCTGCCCCCGTGGCCCCTTCCCTGCTCCTCTGCCTGCCCCCGTGGCCCCTTCCATGATCCTCTGCCCGCCCCCACGGCCCCTTCCACGATCCTATGTCCGCCCCTGTGGCCCCTTCCCGGCTCCTCTGCCCTCCCCACCCCCACAAGCCCTTCCCAGCCCCCTTACCTGGCCGGAGGTCCAGAGCTGCAGCGGTGGCTGGCAGAGCTGCTTCTGGGCCAGGCCCCTTCCTCCGTGAGCATGCTCTGTTTGAGCATGCTCAGAGCGGGAGGTTTGAAACTCCCCAGCCTGGCCGCAGCAGGACAGGGCAGAACAAGTGTTCTGCCCGAGTCTGCCACTTTGCTGGGCCCCTGGGCGGAACGCACCAGAACGCAGCTTTCTGCCCCGGTTTTGGCTGTGATCCGCAGATTAGCTGAACCCAGCTTTTCAGACATTTTTGGACCCTAAAATTCTCAGCTTATAAGCGAGCATATACGGTAGCTTCATATAAAAACTGAAATTTTAATCATAAGTAAAAAGCCATACAAAATCACGTATTTTTAAAATGCCTGCCAGCCGGACGACATGAAGGTAAAAAGGAGGACATGTCCTCCTTTTGCCAGACGTCTCGTAACCCTATGCATGGGTAACCTTATTTCTGATATTTCTTAACTGTTGAATGTTTCTCTCTGCAAATTTAATATTCTTTCAGCATAGGTTTTGTAGGTATTGGATTTCTTTTATTTAAAAAAATAAAATAGGTGGCAATAAATATTACAACCTCTGATTTATTCTAATATTTTTATTACATACTTAAGCTTGTAATTGATTGTGTAGGGGCAGAGGTTTGCCTGCACCAAAGCAATTCAGGAATGAGTCATTAATCATATCATATATTAGTGAAATAAAAGACTGATGAAACAGAGTGAAATAAATATTTAAATATTTTCTATTTCTGACAAGACCTAAATGCTTTATGTGTCAATATCATTTTGGCTGAGAGACCTGTTTCATTTTATTATTGTTAATCCAGAATATCGAATAACAGCCAAGTGTTAGGTAGGGCATTATTATTTGCTTACTTAAGGATAATTTGTGAAAACACTATTGTCTTCACAATTCACATGCTGTGATACAATCACCTAATTATGAATTTAAATGACATATCTAAAACTCAGTCATTATCTCTCTGTATTCCTAGTATTATCTCTGAATTGTTTTTAATATACAAATTAAGTATTTAGGTCTGTGACATATGTTCATAATACTAGAAGTCACAATAAACATTTTATAGTCACTATAAAGTAGACATTTCAATACATAATAATAATTTTAATACCGTGCATTATTTATGACACTTGCTATATCTATGTGGCATTCTGTAATGCGGAACAACACTGGAAAACAGTCTAATAAAACCTTCTTATGCTTATAAAGCACTAACCATTATTAATCTTAACAACCAATATGCAACACAGTACAATGGAAAAATTGCATACTAGCAGTTTTCTGACAAACTGTTCAATCAAAACCCTGTTTGGAATTTTAAGTCCTGCTCCTGGAAAGTTCTGAGCACTTTCAGCTCACACTGTAGTTAATGCAGAAAGCATTCAACAATTTAAATAGTGGATCCATATAATTTATCTTCATATATACCTCTATCACTCATGCTTATGTTATTACAGTACCCTGTTATTGGAACTGATTGGAGGTAAACTAAAAACTGTATCATGTAAATATAATATCAATTGGACATAAGAGATGAATGATGTATTATATTTTATATGGAGCTTCACTGTGAAAAAGAACGATGTTCTCCAGTTGGCTGAGTAACTTCTGACAGTACTCTGATGGAAGAGTGAGATTAAAAGTTGCTGAGTTCCTCCATTGTTCTCCATAGGAGAGGGGCTCTATAGAACAATAGGCCCTGGACTCTGATAGGAGCTCACAGTATAATTTCTGGTTTGGTTCTGTTGTCCGGGCATTCTCTTTTGGGTCAGTAATGGGCAGTGTTCCCTCTAAGCTGCGCGGGCACGTGGCCGTGCAGCGGCCGTCGCAACCCCCGCGCAGCAGTGAGGGACCTCTGCGCAGGACGGCAGCCCCCACCACTCCCTGCAGACTCCCCGAGCTGTGGCTTTGCCGCGGCAGACCCGGCCCGAGCCCGGCCTCTGGGCTGGCCCTCCCCGCCCCCAGGGCGGAGCAGGCAGGCTAAGGGCCGGGGCATGCGCGCGTGCCTGCCTGCCTGCCTACCCCATGTGGCCGGAGCAGGCTCCTGGGTTCTCGCTTGCCGGCCGCCTCGACTTCCCGGCCTGGGGCTGGCTCCGCTCCGCCGACAGCCTCGGCTTCCTGGCACGGGGCCAGGATCGGCCTCCGGTGCCGGGGTCTGCCCTGCCAGGGCCATGTTCGGGTCCCTGCCGCCAGCGGCCTCAGCTTCTTTCTTTCTTTTTTTTTTTTTTTTCTTCTTTCTCTTCTTTGCCTTCCTTTCTCTTCCCTTCCTTCCTTTCTCTTGCCTTCCTTTCTCTTTCCTTCCTTCTCTTCTTTGCCTTCCCTTTTCTTTTCTTCCTTCTCTAACTTCTTTCCTTCTCTCCACCTCTCTTTTCCTACCTTCTCTTTTTTCTTCTTTTCTCTTCCTTTCTTTCTCTTGTTTGCCTTCCTTTTTCTTTCCTTCCTTCTCTTCCTTTTTTCTTTCTCTTCTTTGTCTTCCTCTTCCTTCCTTCTTTCTTTCTCGTCTTCCTCTTCCTTCCTTTCTTCTTTCTCTTACTTTTTTCTTTTTCTCCTCCTTCCTTCTCTTTTTTCTTTCTCTTCCTTCCTTCTTTCCTTCCTTCCTTCTTTTTTAAAAAGCTTTTTAAAAATTAATTTTAAATAAAAACCTTTCTAAAAATTAAATTTCAATTCAAAATTCATTCAAATTCAATTAATTAAACACAATTAATTAATTCTGTTTACAATCACTTTAACTTCAATTAATGCCTATAATTTCTGTCATGTGAGTTTGCACAAAAATTTTATTCAGAAAAAGTTTTGCACACGGCTTGAAAATTTTGCACACAAGCCGCCAAACCTTAGAGGGAACATTGGTAATGGGTCTGTCATTCAGCCTCCCTGACAGTCTCCATTAGGATCTCCATTAGGAGTTACAGAGAGACACTGGCCATGCTTAATGCATCCCCTGTACCAGACCTAAGCACCAGAATGAGATGAAGTGTGTGACTTCGCCCTCGAATGAGAGTGGGCTGAGCACCTGCATAAAGCATGCGTGGTCAGCCTGGAAGGTGAGGTCTCCTTCACGTTACACCTAGAGCTCACTGGTTGCAGTACAGATACTGGAAAGCTTATCATTTGTCCCAGGGTGATCATGTCACTGGAATTCCTCCACTTCTGGTAGTGTTTTACATCAATTCATTGCATTTTCTGTCATTTTCCCCCTTTGCATTTCAATAGTAAAAAACTAGGTTTCTTGTCCTTCAATTTGCAGCTTTTGGAGCTGTGAGTCTGACTTAGTAATCCCTTTAAATCACACTGTAATTTTTTTGGCATGACAAGTGTAATAGATGTGTAATTTAAAACTTAATACAGTATTGAACTTTTTCATATTTTTGCAGCAAGCATTTACACATTTTCAGATTTGATGGAAATAGAAAGAGGAAACTGTTTTCTGTTGCACTTTTCAGCAGTACAAATATAACTCACGGTGATACTAGTCATGTGACCTGCAGCAGTCCTCTCCTGAACTTAATTTCAGAATGACCTTGATGTGCAAAGGCTAAATGAGAAATGATTGTACATGAAATATTTAGAAGCATTCTGCATACACTATGAACTAAAACCAAATATATGAATCTATACACGTTGATTTTTATGTCCTCTTTGCTTTTGAATTACATTGTCCTGTTCTAAATGTAACCTCCCACAATTATCTGCAATCAATATTAAAAATACTAATTGAACAAGGGAACGTGAAATATACATTTGCAAAGCATATTTTCAGTCATGTGCAGCTGAAAAGTCTCAAATCATTGTTAAAAATCATTAAACATACTCAAATTATCATTTTATTGGGGTTTCAGTGTTAAAATATTACCATGGGTATAATCTAATGTAAATTCAGAGTGGTAGGCTCTCATCATTCACATACATGGGCTGCCTCTCCAGCGTACACTTTGTAAGAGGGAATGGTTACCTTGGCAGAAATCTCATAAGAGCAGGAACAGTCCCTAGGGACTGCAGATAGGCTTATTGTCCATTTAGCTGTTATATCTGGATGGCCAGAAGCGCTGTTAGAGCATTTGACTCCATAAGAGCACAGATGGGAGAAATTCCTGCAAACCTTCTTCTTGAGTAGCCATGCAATCCTGAACTCTTAAAGTATGTAGCTGCAGGCCTGCAGCTTCTATTAACTGTTATCACATGTGAGAGATCTTGGGCATAACGTCTCCCTTCAGCTCCCCTGCACCACAGACAGATGTGCAGGAGCAGGAAAAGTTTACCTAGGACTTTCTGTAATTGAGGAGAAGGTCCTCACACTGAAGACTAGGTCAGGAATCTTTCACTAATTTTGTTGTTGCAGTTGAGCCTACAAGAATGAAAGAAATATTCTCCAACCATCATCAAATCTAGTTTTATTATTTAAAGCAAGGAAAACTGATCCTTAATCTGGGCCCTCACTGCTCCATCTTGGTTTTCTCATGCAGAAGGATTTTAGAATCCCTTGTAGGTTGAGTGAGTGAGGGAAGAGAGGCAATTCAAACAAAGTGAAGTTGTGCAGCAATTATGATGGTCAGCTCACACATTCTTCTTCCTGCGGTCTTCCACAACTACCCAGCATGGAGGGGTAAGGGCTGAGTTTATTCAGTGTCTTTTTTTCTAGCTCATTGTTTTCATATATAGGTTTTTGTAACATGGAGAGAGCATCCATAACTTTTCTGGATCACAGTGATTCAGAAGTCCATGGATATTTTTAGCTTGACTAAGGACAGAAA
>ML685883.1:2539708-2563472 GCA_007922175.1 Pelusios castaneus
TTAGTCTTTAAAAGTGCCACAGGACTCTGTTGTCTTTCTACAATAGACTAACACGGCTACCCCTTTGGAATTTGACTCCATTAATTAAAAGTTACTGAACTGCATAGATAAATAAGTATGTTGATGTTCCAAAGAGGATTTTTCCCTCACTCACTCAAAATGTCAGTATCCTTGCAGTCCTACTTGAAATAGAGTAGAGACCTTGGGAAGTCCACTCAACCTCCATTTATTTTGACTCCAGTCCACTAGCTGGTACTGTCATCATAAGGACCTTGGTTCAAAAGCTTTTCTGACTGTATTTGTTAATACCTAACCTTAGAGGTACACAATTACTCAGTCACGTTAAGGTCTGTAGAATTCAAGGATGAGAAGTTCCATTCACGAGGATGCTTTGATCACAGTCGTATATAAAAGCAAGCATATATCCACCCTACTTTTTTTTTAAAATAAAGCAAGACTATTATTTAGATCCAGGCTCTAAGCATGAATCCTGGTTTAGCATCATTTCTCAGACCTGCAGAAACTATTTCTGAAACAAAGAGCTCTGACTCTTCCACCTCTTCCCATTTTGAGAGCCTGTCAGGCTGTCCTGTATTAAAATGGGCCATAGTTTTGGAAATTTATACATTTTAAAGCCATAAGAACTGTTCTGATTGCCTAGTCTGACCTTCTGTGTAACATAGTTCAAAAGATTTCATCCAATAAATCAAACTCAACTTCTGGCTGAGCTATAGCACATAATTTAGAAAGATTTTATCTTGATTTAAAGACTTCCAGTGACAGAGAATCCATCACATCCCTAGATAAATTATTCCTGTAATTAATTACTCTGTTAAAAACTTGTATCTTATTTCTAGTTTGAATTTGTCTAGCTTCAACTTCCAGCCACCGAATCTTGTTATACCTTTTGTCTGCTAAATTAAAGAGCCCTTTGCTGTTAGAAATGTTCTCCCCAAGCAGGCACTTATAGTCTGTGATGAATCTACTTCCTAACCTTCTCTTTATTAAGCTAAATAGAATTTTGTTTGGAAATTTCCCAACAGGATTTTCTTGTCTAAACTTTATGAGCTGGGAGATATGTTATCACTCCCTTGTTTATTTACTTACTATGTCATTACATTAGCCTTACTTTCCACCTGCAGTGTTCTTCATTATGCTTTCTTGTAAGGAAGATCCCTTGAGTTTCTTACTCACCATCTGTGACACGGGATTGTCCCTGCTGGAACCCTTAGACAATTAAAGGTCCTTACCTTGTAAATTCTGCTTCTCTATAAATATCATGTGACCATATTTGCACTCAGCCAGAATTTCAAAGATAGCAAATTAAAAGTGATAAAAGGAAATATTTTTCCACACAACACTTAGCCTGTGGAACTCATTGCCACATGATGTTGAGGCCAAGAATTTAGAAAGATTAAAAAAATGGGCTGGATTTTTATATACAAAATACTAAAAGTTTTAAAAGAGCTATAAAAACCTCAGCACTCTCACGATTAGGAGTTGGGACCAGATTATTGCACATCTGTGGGGTTTCTTATAACTTCTTCTGAAGCATTTGGTGCTGGCACTGTCAGAGACAGAGCTCTAAACTAGATGAAGTCTGATCCCAGTCCAATGTGGCAATATGGGAGATAGTATGGCCAGTAGCTCAAGCACTGGAGTGGCACTTAAGCGATCTGGGTTCTATTTCTAGCTCTTTTGCTGACCTGGTGGGTGACCTTGCACAAATCATTTTATTTCTCTGAGCCTCAGTTTCCCCATCTGTAAAATGGGGAATGATATTGTCCTCCTTTGGAAAGAATCTTATGATATACCAATGAAAAGTCCTATTTAGGAGTTAGGTATTATTGATTCCTATGTCTCTGAGTTGGGGATTAGAATGATTCAGGTGAGTATCTAGTTTATCCTAAACTGCTTATCTATCTAGTCTTATACTGAAATGCTCACCTTCTCAATATTGATTTTTTAAAAACTTTATATAGAAGTTGAAATTTAAAGTAGTCCTTATTTCCTGTTCTTGGAAGGACTGGTATGGAATAGTTCTATGCCTCAGAAGGCCAATAATCCTAAGAACTATAGTAGTTTTCTGGATGATTTATACTAGAAGAACAAGCCCCAGGAATAGGAGTCAGAACAGCAGAATTGCAAGATAAGTAATCTTTTCTTCTTAATCCCATCTCTAATAGTTGCTCCTTCTCTGACCTTAAATAAGTCACTTACCTTCTCTGACTCAACCGCCATATCTATGCTATTATTTATGCATCTGATTCACAAACCTGCTGCAAGGATTACTTATATATGGGCCTGTAGCAAAGCACTGCATTGCCCTGAGACAAACAGGGAAAAATCCATACCAGCCCCTTTGTGGGCATATATATATATAAAATGGCAAAGTACCCTCTTGGGAGCTTGCCAAACAGCAGTTGGCTCCCCTGGCAGTAGAGGGCTGCAGCAAATCCAGCTCAGCCAGGACAAGGCTTCTGGCTTTTTCTTCCCCCAGCCCTTCTCCCTCTGGCAGGATGTCCACGCCAGGGGTGGCCTAGGTTCGAGCTCAGTGGGGCACCCTTTAACCCTCAGGGAGAGTTAATGGTCCCAGTCCACTTAGGTAACCCGGAGTCCAGGGAGGGACCTTCTTACAGCCTCATCATAGCATCACAGAGGTGGTGGCTCGGGGTTATATCAGTCCTCCTTGCAGGTCAGGCCTGCACCTCCCATCTCAGCTTCCCAGCCAGGGAGAAGCTCTATCTCCTAATCCAGGGGACATCTCAAACCTTCTGGCAGTTTTTTCCTTCCCCTTAGCGGAGGCAGGCTTTTTATAATCCTGGAGCAGCCCTTAATTGGGCCCAGGTGCCTCTAATTGCCCTGTAGTAACCTCTCATCTGCCTACAGGGAACAAGGCTTTTAACAGTCTCGGGCTCACATACCTGCCCTGGCATATCCTCTGCTAGTAGGTAGCATCCGCTGGCTCCCTTGACACCTCTCAGGAGCAGTGGGCGCTGTCCGGGGCTCTCTGCTCGGTGTCGCCCTTGGAAACCCTCATTTTGAAGCTGTAGCCTCACACCCGTTCCCATTCTTTCATTAGCTGTCCCCTGGTCTCAACTGGATCTGGGCCCAGAGCCACCTCCACCTTGGGTTGGGGGAGGGTTTTTAGCAGTGAGCGGGCGCAAGGCATACCTCTCTGACTCCACCTCCAGATCTATGCTTATGGGGTGTGTGTGCTTTTATTTATGCAGCTGCTTCACAAACCTGCTGTGAGGATTAATTATATATGGGCACTGCATCCCCCTGAGAAAAACAGGGAAAAATCCACACCAGCCCCCTTGTGGGCAGATTATATATATATAATGGCAAAGTACCCTCCTGGGTACCCTCCGCTAGCCATGTGGCCTGACTTTATCATGATATATCTTTATTACATGTCATATTTATACATATATTATAGCGCTCAGGGTACGCAGGACTGTAAGTCAGTCACCTTGTTTACCCCCCCCCCTCCACTGTTAGAGAGTCTAACTTCAACCTAACTCTAACACCGCCAGCCTTTCAGCTACTCAAGCCCTCTCCTTTTGCTATGCCAGCCCTGTCTTCCCCTACAAGTTAACAATAGGTGCACCCCAGTCTCAAAGCCCCTTTGGCTATGCCTACACTTGTTAATTTAAGTCGACTTTAACTAAGTCAACTTAACTAAGTCGACTTTAAGTTAACCTTATTAAATTGACTTAGTGTGTCTGCACTTAAAATTAAAGGGGAACTTAAAAAGTCGACCTAGAGCGTCCATACTGGATCCCTACGTCGACTTCTAGGGTCTAGGGGGACTAGGGCAGGTCCACGGGGGCAGGGGGACACCCCTTGCCCAATACCAGAGGGCTCAGCCTTTCCCCCATTGTGCATAGGTACAATGGGGCAAAGTGGGACAGGGACCCTGGCAGGGCATGGGGGCAGGGTGGGTAGGGCTCTGCCCTGCCCTGTGGGGAGGCATGCCAGGCTCCCAATCTCCCCCCCCCCCGGCAAGGAGGGCATTGGTGTAGCCCTGGGGTAGCCCTAAGCCGACTTAGGGCTACCCCACGTCTACACTGGCTTAAGTCGACTCTAGGGAGTCGACTTAAGCCTTAGGTCTAATAGAAAGGTGCTGTTATAAAGTTGACTTAATTTTAATTAAGTCGACTTTATTTTCCTTAAGTCGACTTAAGCAAACTGTAGTGTAGACGCAGGGTAAATTAAGTCGACTTAAGCAAGCTTAAGTCAACTTAATTTACCAGTGTAGACGCAGCCTTTGAATCATATTTCTGTGATATCCAGTCACTGACACTGGGCACTCAGAATTTTCAGATCCTCTGTCTCCAAGGCAGCCATGCTCCCCAGTGTCCTAGTTTTACTTTAAATCACTGCTCCTGTAAAAATCACATTGCTCTTGTGAGCACTTACCGTAAAACAAAGTAGGTTTAATTAAAAAAGAACAGAGATTCTATCAGAAACAAGAGTGATAGATAAAATGGTTACAAAATAAAACAAAATAATAAACATGAAGCTGGGTCCACCTCATTAATAGTTACCTTTCATATCTAATAAAGTAGGATTTACCCCACGGTTCAGTCTATTGTAGAGCTAGCTGGCTTCACAGACTCCAGGATGCAGTTTTTCATGAGAACATCCCTGCTCCCAAGAGGTCTCCTCAGTAAATGTATGCAAAGCCTCTTTACCCCTACTTTGCTATACTGAAGAGTCTTTTATTTCTATATATAGGTAGAGAGAACGTTGTCTTGTTGTAATGTTCCTTTTCTACCTTCAAGCGGTATTGATTGTCTGCAGTTGTCTCTGATGGTTTTCCATGGAAAGCTGTGGGATTGAGCAAGGTCACAAAACTGAGCTTTGCACTACATTACTAGACAATTCCCTCCTACCTGAATGGACCATCACCAAGACATTTTATGCCCTGGTGACTATTTTTTACTCCAAGTAAACAAACATACTTTAAATATAAATACATTATTCCTTAATGCATCTCACAGTGGTTATGAATCTTGACATGTTACAAGCTTTCTGTAGATACCTGGCATGTTATTCTTTATGGATAAATATACTAGAAGAAATACTTGGTGTAGTGAGTTTGTCAGGTCTGAGGTGACAGTTGTTTGTAACTCAGGACACTTTGCCTAGGAGTCTCTTTTGCATATGTATCTTCAACTAATTTGTTTTATTATTTATCATTTGCATATTTGCCAAGCCAAGCAATTGCGTTCTCAGTGGCCAAGTGAAGTTCTTGTAGCCCACCACCAAATTTGGTTAGTGGGCGCTCCTTGATAACTTGTATCATTGTTTGATCTTCACCACAGCTAGGATTGCCTCAAAGACCCCAGTGGTGCTGGCTGGCTGTGCAAGACCTTGCCCATCCTGGAATCGATTAAGAAGGGCCCACTGACATCATGGCAGGTTGAAGTCAGGTGGGCGAGCAATAGGGTCTGTGACAAGGAACTCACTGGTGGCTGGTGTTAAGCACCAGTGTTTCTGCTACTGGCATTCTGCTGTTATATCCTGGTGTGGCCGCATAGACTACGGTCAGTGTTGTGATGAAAGACATATATCTGGTGGGCTAAAAAGGTTGTTGAACAAGGGCAAGCTTGGGCTGGCATGTACTTTTTCAAGCAGCTTACCAGCTGCAATCTCCTTCCTTATGCAAGGGGGAGCAATGTGGCTTAGAACTGGAAGCCATGGAAAATGAGTGGGTCAGAGAGCTCCTGTGATGATGCACACTGTTTAGTTGAGTTGAATGTCAACAAGTTTGTTGTGTGCTAATTGACTTCATCCTGGTGCACAGTATTCTGCTATAAAGTACATGATGGCAAAGACTGAAGTCCTTAGGGTTGGAACCCACTCCCCATGAAGAACATGCCAGCTTCTTGAGAAGGTTGTTGAGTGTCTTGACCTTTGCTGCTATCTTGCTCAGGTGGCTTTTGTATCTCAATGTTTGGTCGAGGATCACACTTAAACAAACTGACTATGCTTATGCTTCAGCCTTTGACCTTTCACTGTGATGTTTAGTTCCTTCTTAACACTGGCCTGGTAGAAATGGAATATGCTAGAGACTGTGTTGCTGGTGCTAGGCTGAAGATGCCGTATCTTGCAATAGTGAGCCAGCATTGCAGCGTTGTCACTCAGCGTCTTCAGCTTGGAGAAAGTTGGAGCCTGGAGCCCACAGCAGATGTCATGTGCATAGATGAACTTCCATGATTGGATGGGAGCTAAAACAGATCCCTGGGGTAACTTATTCATCTGTTTTTTCTTCCCAAACACTTGTTTTCTCACCCATATGTATCCTGAACCATCTGTCTTAGAACAGCAGTTTGATGGCATCAGTAACCCATGGGTAGGAGGGCCAAAATGTTTCACAACCTCTGGAAGGATGTTGTCATAGTTGGCTGGGGTGCCAGACTTGATGTTATATAGCACTCTGTCCAGATCTGGACCTGTGGAAGGTTCAGTGCAATCTTTGCGTTTGTGCTGCTGGCACTTGTTGATCACCCAGAACAAAAGAAGTGAAAGAATCTGAAGATCTATTTAAATACTAGGAAGCAGCCAGGAGTTTCTCTTTCAGTTGATTTTAATACTAATGTGGCCATGATAACAAGAAATTAAGACGGTCATTTGCAATAAAAGTGAAAACTGAAAGAGGTGAAAAAGACAGCTTTAAAAGGATCCCAACATATAGCATAAGTACTATAGATAATATTTTACTGATAGAATAAAACGTATGGAGACATATGCAGATAGATTTGTCTTGTAGACAGTTTAATGTGATTTAGGTGATTTACTGTGTTACAATCAGAACTTTATTTGACATGAGCAAGAGGTCATTTGAATGGGACTAGAGTAGGTTCATTTTCATCTGAGTGTAACTGATACTAAGAGTCTATTTTATAAGTTTCTTTCTGTTGCTTCCTTATCCTGTATGTCTGTTAGCAGGGCGCAGTAATGCAGTGTTTTCTGAGATCAGCCTTAGTGCTGAATGAATTAGTTGGAAGATGTTTATCTTTAGGGAGTCTCTAAAACGGATTGTTTTCTTCACTAACTGTTTGACCTGCACCTGGGTGAGTGTTAGAATCTCATATTTGATTTTCAAGTCTCACAGTTGTGTGAACCATTACTGACTTTGCTTGTCAAATTGACAGATGTGGCCAAGATGCTTATTTTGATTATGAACTTTTACATACTTGAGATGGCTTATATGTAATCATGGAAAACATTCCATCTCTTTTTCTACAGGATTTAGCCCAATTATTTCCCCCAAACTTTGGTGATATCTAGACTCCACTCAGGAGTAGAGGGAAAATAGGGTCACACCAATTCACATTTTCTTAATGGTTTATGTTTTGTGCTAAATCAACTAATTTAACATAGATTTTACAGGAGAAAGCATAGCAGCACATGCTAGCACTACCTGAATATGCTTTATGGGAAATTAAATACATTCTGGATAGTGTTGTAGACAAACTGAAAAGCTAAAAAAATTATAGTCCAGCATGTGTATAAAGAGCTGTTGAATGGCACAAGTGTTATATGAGAAAATAATAAGTGAAGAACTTAGGTTGAAACTAATTTTACCATCTGTTCTCTGAAGAAAAAGTCAAGAGTTATCACAAAAGCAATCAGCTGTCTAACTAATAAAATCTGGAAATATACCTTTTCCCTCTAGTACACTCACAATACTTTCTTGCAACTCACAACATAGCTGCTGGTTCTCTGCCTTTCCATGGTGGTTTTATATTAGGGACTAGGGACTTGATCTTATAATATATTAATGGGACTATTTTCATGCTTAAAGGTAAGCACATGCTTTAAAACTTTGTTGGATTTGTGCTCATCATCCCACCAAAATCAGGCCCTAGATTCTAGAGGACTCTAGGGGTGAGTCTACACTTGTAAATTAAGTCAACTTAAGCTTGCTTAACCGTATTAGGTCGACTTAACAAAGTGGGTTCCCTGAATGGGGACTTAGTCAACCAAACTGCCCTTAGGTCGACCTAATAAAGTGGACTTAAGTGTCCACACTGTGCTTAGGTTGACCTAAGAAGTCAACTTAAGGGTTAGGTTGACCTAACCGGCAGTTCTTATTAAGTCGACCTAAGCTTTCATTAAGTTAACTTAAGAAATTTCTTAAGTCAACTTAATGAAAGCCTGGTGTGGACAGGGACTAAGTTAGGTCGACTTAAGCCTCCTTAAGTCGAGCTAACTTGCAAGTGTAGACATAGCCTACTGGGTTACATTTAGGGGAAAATTCATTAAAAGCAGTACATATATACATAGAAAAGGTTGGACCGCATATCAATAAGTCTCAATAAATGAACATTTGTGACTGTATATTTTGAAGACAGAACTAAGCAAAGAACTCATTTATACATAGATATCATTCCCCCCAGCGAGGAAGCGGAAAGGCAGAAGGTAGTCTGAAAATGTAATTCCACATCTGACAGCCTTTCAAACTAATTTTGTTTTCCAATTACTGTAAAAGACAGTGTGAAGACATTATTATTGCAAATGATAAATATGCAAAAACTCATTTAAGTTTTAATCAAACACTTTTAAATGTAAAAAGATTCCCTTATCCCCCTGGGACTCAATCTTACTCCCATTAAAATCAATGGAACTTTTGCAATTGACTTCATTAGGCACAGGCGCAGGTCCCTGCTGTGTTAGGCCAGTTTTGTATATTACCTGTCTTAAGTCTGTTGACTGTACTCCCTGCTCTCATGTTTTCCTGGAAATGGTGAAAGCCCTTTCATTTGAAGCATTTTTGAGGCAAAAACATTTTTTTGGTGAAAATCCATTTTCATTTGAGGCATTTTTGAGGCAAAAATGTACTATTGGAACAGGCATTTGGCAAAGGTGGATTGACTAAAGAAATGCCATACTTTGAGCTGGGGACATAACTACCAGGTTGGGGAAACACCCCTGGTAACTCTGATTGAGTTAGTGCTCTAGAAACAGAGTGTAGCCTCATCAGAGGCTTCTTGTCCTATCACTGGCAGTTAAGGAGAACAATTTTTCTCCCTCTTCTTTGTGACAACCTTTAGGTACTTGAAAACTGTTATCATGCCCCTCTCAGTCTCCTCTTTTCCACACTAACCAAACCCAGCTCTTTCAATCTTCCTTCATAAGTCAAGTGTTCCAGACCTTTAATCATTTGTGTTGCTCTTCTCTGGACTTTCTCCAATTTGTTCACAGCTTTCCTGAAATGAGGCAGCCAGAACTGAACACAATACTCAAGTTGAGGCCTAATCAGGGCAGAGTAGAGCAGAAGAATTATTTTTCATGTCTTACTTACAATACTCCTGTTAATACATCCCAGAATGGTGTTTGCTTTTTTTTCAACAGCTTTACATTGTTGACTCATATTTAGCTTGTGGTCCACTATGACACCCAGATCCCTTTTTGCAGTACTCCTTCCTAGGCAGTCACTGCCTATTTTGTATGTGTGCAATGGATTATTCTTTCCTAAGTGAAGTACTTCGCACTTGTCTTTATCAAATTTCATCCTATTAACTTCATACAATTTCACCAGTTTGTCCAAATCATTTTGAATTGTGATCCTATCCTCCAAAGCACTTGCAACCCCTCCCAGCTTAGTATCATCAGCAAACTTTGTAAGTGTACTCTGTCTGTCATCATCTAAATCACTGATGTCCAGGAAGCTGCCCACAGACATGCTTTGGAGTTAAAGCTTGCAGAGGAAGCTCTGGCTACAGTTAAAGTGAGTGCGGACAGCACCAAAGAAACTGTGCAGAAAATCAGTGAAGCTGTAAGAGAGCCAGAGAAGCTGAAAAAAGATTCTGCCAGCGACTCATGGTCATGGAGAAACAGGGCCACACTCAGCTTTGATAAACTGTGTCCGACCTATGACAGGACAGAGTATAATGAGAAATATTTCACCACTTTAGAAAGACTTTGTGAGGTGCACAAGATTCCTGAAGAGCAAAAAGTTCCCACACTTGTGCCCTAATTATCAGATAAAACTCGGGCGGTGTTTAATGAAATGCCAACAGGAGAGGCTTTACAATATGAGGCATTTAAAAGGACAGTCTTGCAAAGGTTTCAGATTGCACCTGAAGGGTACAGAATGAAGTTTAGAAACCTCAAGAGGGAAAAAGCTATGACTCATAGCGAATATGCTTATAGACTATGTGATTTGTTGAACAAGTGGGTCAGGGGAAAGTGGGTCAGCACATATGAGCAGCTCTTTGACTTCATAGCACAAGAGCCGTTCCTAAGTGGGGGAACAGACAATGTCAGTACTGGTCTATGGAATAAAGAAATTAAATCTGTTGAAGAGATGGTCGCAGTAGCAGATGCCTTTGACCAGGCCCAAAGCTTATTGGGCCATGAGCCTCAGCAGGAGGGACTGAAACCCAATCCCAGTGGGGGGCTGTGGGGAGGCAGACAAATGGCACCCCAGTACAACCCACCTATGAAGAAGGTGGGGGGTTGGGGTGGCAGATGCATGCATCCCCAAGGAACCCTGTTCCTCCTAGGGAAACCCCATATAGCTCCCTTGTGGAGGAAGGGAGCCCGAGAAGGTGTTTCCAATGCAATTCCACTGAGCATTTGAGGAAGTAGTGCCTGAGGCTGACAGGGGCAAGTCCCTTCCAGTCCAAGTGAATTCAGTGATCCTGATACCCAAAGCTCCTGAGGTGCAGCAGACGCCCCCCATTTTCATAACAGTCTTTGTGAGTGTTGTGAGGGATGGGTGGAAATGAGGAATTTCTCAGAGATATCAACATAAATGGCCAAAAGGCTGATGGATGGAGAGACATCAGTACAACTGTCACTAGTCAGGCTAGACTGGGTCCAAGAGGGAGACATGTTATACAGCTTGGAAGCATGCACCCAAGTTGTGGGTGAAGGTAGAATCCACATGCCCCTTGCCACGGTGCAGATACAGATACGGCTTAGAAGGCAGTCTGACAGTGGGGATGCTAGACAAGATCCCCAAGCAGATGCTAATTGGAAATGACTTTCCAAGAGGAGCTAGGGCTGTCAGGGTGGTGACTTGCGATAGCCTGATACACTCTGCAAAGAGCCCAGAGGATGCGGGTGGAACTCCAGGATTTACAATACAGGAGGGCAGTGCATCTACTAGTGGAGGGATGGGCAGGGCTTGGCTCCTATCTGCTATGGGACACGGAACTCGCTCTGCAAGGCCTGGAGGGCTGTGCCCCAGGACGGAATCCACAGAAGGAAGCTAAGGAGGAATTTGTGGGGGTGCAGAAATGTTTCCCCATAACTCACTTGGGAGGGGATGCCCAAGAGGGAGTGGCTGACTCAAGGTTTCTGCACCCAAGTACTCAGCCTGTAATTTAGATTTTGGGAGGGGACTGGGTGGATGGCTTGTTGCTAGGGAGGAGCAGACGCATAGTTGTTCCTCACCCCTTAGGAGTAAAAGAGGAGGAGAAAATGCTCAAACTCTTTTCTAAGAGTTTCAGAGTGCTCATCCTGATGTGCTGATGAAAATTAATGTTCCCTCTTTAAGACAGGAGGATCCAGCTTCCAGCATGGAAGAAGGTGTCTGTGAATATTGGATTCTGGCTGCTGACAAGGGGGAATGGTAACACATCTGGGCTGCTGAATACACAGAGAGATCATATGGTAACCCTTTAGAAGAAGGAGGGGGGAAGGAATGCAGTGTTGGTGAGGGGGACCACTGAGTGACCCAATGAAGGAGATGGACTTTCTATACATTTATAATCCTGGGGCTGGGGAATGGATCCACAAAGGGCCAACTGGCCTGAAGGATTCTCCCCAGACTCTTGTCACACCTGACCCTGAGGCTCCAACATCACAAGGGCCCATGAGGTTCTTGGTGAAGGTGAAGGATTAAACTAATCAACCCTGCAACCAGAGTGTTGGACAAAGGGCACAGTATGAAGCACATATTTGTAAGTGCCCATCTATATGACAGTTTGGTACTGCTGCTATAGTATGTAGTGATGACTAAGATATTCATGTAACCTGTGTAGTTAGATATATCATGTACAGATTTCTAGTAGGGGTGTATGAATGTGCTAAGAATGGAAAATGTGGCAGCCAGCCTCATCAGTTTGATGCCAAGATTTCAAGAGGACTTTAAGGGTCCTGCCTCCATATAAGCCAGTGGCTAACCTTCCTGCAGTTTTGTAAGTGGTAGCATGCTTCTGTTACCTCCATGCCTCAGTTTACCTGACTATTTATATTAAATCTATTAAAAACACGATTTTGAGGTAACTTTAATGTGGTTTGCTTGCTTAATGGTCTAATACCTTGGAAAATACAACTACAGCCCATTGATCAAGAACAGACATGGAGCAGAAAATTCTACGAAAACAAATCTTAACATTTATTTTCACATTAATATTAATAAAATTGAAGTATTGAGTATATTTTTAACGTAAATCATATAAGTGGAGAGTCAAATGACAGTTTAACAGCCAAATAGAATGCTGTGGCTCCACTGAACCACTCTACTATATAAGCATATAAATCATAGAGAGCAATTACATAACATTAATACTTATCACTAAACTTGCACTCTGTACCTTAGAATTACTAAAAATCCTAGTCTCCTATGTCATTCAACAAATGGTGATCAGTCATTTGGGGAATGGGTTGGAGATGAGCCCTTCTTTAACACACAGACCTCACAAGCGCAACACCTTTTTAAACTTACGAAACCTTACAAATCCCTCTGGCTTGTCGTATGGCTCCTATTCTGTTCTGTCATTAGGCAACAGGTAGCCTCAGAATCTGGGCGTATGTGTCAGAATTCAGTTAGCCAATTTGCTGTAAACTCTTTAGCACAGTAATGCCTTACCGAAGATTTTCGGGGTTCAGTTTGGATTCTTGGTTGATCAGGTCCAGGTCCCTGGTCTTGACAGCTTGCAGACTTCAGGGTCTCCAGTTCGGGTCTGCAGCCTTTGGTCTGCTGGCAAGATTTCTGGTCCAGAACTGGAACAGCTTCCTGGGTCACTGTCCCTGCCTGGCCCTTCCTCAGGCTGTCAGTCTTCTACCAATAGTGTGCCTGCTTCCTAGCAGTTACTGGGCAGATCGCTGGTTCAGGCTTGGAGCCCTTTTTATGAGTCTGCCAATCCCGTGCAGCAGTGTGCCTGCTTGTCAGTAGTTGCTAGGCAGACTGGCAGCACTTCCCCAGTCTCTCAGTCTCCAACAAACCTTCCCTATGATTGGCTGACCTTTTATAGCCTCAGGGAGGGAGGGGGAGTGAACGTACTCTGGTGTGGGTATGGGAGGAGCTGGGAGCAAAAAACGTGCCAGAACCTCAAAGTGGGGGGGGGGGAGTGGAGAGGTCACAAGACCATGAGATCATGCCTAGAAGGGAGGGGGAGTGAAGGGAAGAGGTATGTACCAAAGTAGAAAAAGGGGGAAGAGAAAATAAAGATTATTTGAAACTGGAAAAGAAAGAAAAGAGAGTTAAAGATTAGTTCGGTAAAGGGCTATAAAGTTTATTGAATAAAGTATTGACAGTATTTAGGAAAACTGTAGGTGTATAGGGCTTCCTAAGGAGTAGGGAAAAGGACTAAACCACGGATCATCCATAAGTTGAAAAGACCTTATCTACACTTCTCTCTAGGTGCTAACTATCCTAATTGCTTAACACAAAATGTTCCTTATTACTCTTGCTACTTTATAATTGTTTCCAATTATCACCTATTACCTTTCAACTGACCCTAATTACTGTTGATACTTTGTAACAGTGTAGAACCCTGTGCTACTGCTGTCCTGCTGCAATTTAAACTCCTTCTGAGGCTTTTCTGTCAATTGCCTCTTTATATATAACTTATAGTTTAGATGTCTTGGGACAAAAATCTCTGGTCACACTTCCTGCAGCATCATTCATGTGTACCTGGTTGAAACATGTCCCCATGTATTTCACATGCCTCCTGTGGGAGGGTGGTGGGGCGCAAAGAAACAGCTATCTCTCAGCCCATACACTGAAGAGGTGCGTGACAAAGACAATGCAAATTAAGCTCAATGGCTCAGGAGGGAATTAGAATGACTTCAGCTCAGGAAAGGGGAAGCCGAGCAGAGGGGTAGTAAAAGGAGACCCTTGGGACTGTTTGGGGCTTTTGGCCCACCTAGCAAAGTGGGGTAAGTCGGGGTCCAGGAGTGGGCAATCGAGGCAGCACACCAGACCAGAGTGTGGGAGGGAAATGTCATAATCCGCCATCTTGAAATGCAGACAAACCCTGAGAGCACGCCCACACTGTAAAGTAAGCCCAGGTGTGTGGGTCTCATGCCTGCAGGCTGTTTGTAAGCCTAGGCTTGAGCATACATATTGAATACTGACCCTAGGTTTAGAATTTCCAGACCCAGGTTTCACACCTGCAGTCATAAATCCACACTGCACTATGCAGACCTGGGTCAAACCAGCCTATCTCAGGCTATGTACACACGATCAGATTAAAGCGCAACAAGGCAATCGCGCTACAAAACTCACGTGACCTTTATTGCGGGACAACGCGTACACACGTTGCTCCCTGCAACGCAACAAAATTACACGCATTATCGCGGTTGAGCGCAATGACTTCTGGGCACCTATCCCATCGTTCCATTTTCCCCTAAGTCGGCGCTATGAATCATGGGATGAAGGAAAGGAACGCAAAGCGCCATGGGTAAAGTGTCAGTTTCCCATGGTGCTTTGTGTTCCCCTAGCGTCTTCCTCGTTGCCAATAGCAACTCGCGCCTATTTTCAACATTGCAGTGACGCAACGCACCACTTGCAATCAATCGCAACAGCGACAGCATGGATCCTGCTATGATCTCCATTGTCGCCTTCAACATTCTGAATACATCTCGGCTTGTTGCTCAGTACGCAATGAGCTCCGAGTCAGATGAGGACACCGAGGAGCAGGGGCTGATCGATGCCATGCAGAGCAACAGCACCGCGTTGCTCAGCTCCTTCACCGATCATCTGCACACGGTGCAACGCCGTTTCTGGTCGCGAGAGACGAGCACCGAGTGGTGGGATCGCATTGTTATGCAGCTGTGGGATGACGAGCAGTGGGTACAGAACTTTCGAATGCGGAAAGCAACCTTTCTGGAACTGTGCTCAGAGTTGGCCCCTGCCCTGCGACGGAAAGACACCAACATGAGGTCAGCCCTAACTGTGGAGAAGCGTGTTGCGATTGCTGTATGGAAGATGGCGACTCCCGACTGCTATCGGTCCGTTGCAAACCAGTTTGGAGTCGGGAGGACCACCGTCGGATTAGCCCTCTCACAAGTGTGCCAAGCCATCAATCGCATCCTGCTACGGAGGACAGTGACATTGGGCAATGTTCGAGAGATTGTGGACGGCTTTGCTGCCATGGGATTCCCTAACTGCGGGGGAGCCATAGACGGCACACACATCCCTATTTTGGCTCCAGACCATCTCGCGACGGAGTACATAAACAGGAAGGGCTACTTCTCCATGGTGCTGCAAGCACTCGTGGATCACAAGGGTCGTTTCACGGACATCAATGCTGGGTGGTCGGGAAAGGTGCATGATGCCCGCATTTTCAGGAACACTGGTCTGTACCGGAAGCTGCAAGGGGGCACCTTTTTCCCTGATCAAAAAATAACAGTGGGGGAGGTGGAGATGCCCATAGTCATCCTCGGAGACCCAGCATACCCACTGATGCCATGGCTCATGAAACCCTACACTGGGAACCTTGATCGCAGCAAGGAGCGGTTCAATTACCGATTGAGCCGCTGCAGAATGACTGTGGAGTGTGCCTTCGGCCGTTTAAAAGGGCGCTGGCGCTGTTTGTATGGGAGGCTGGACTTGGCGGAGGACCAGATCCCTGCCGTGATTGCGTCATGTTGTGTCCTCCATAACATTTGTGAAAGTAGGGGAGAAAAGTTTTCCCCTACGTGGGCTACGGAGGCACAGCGCCTCGAGGAAGCATTCGAGCAGCCAGCCACTAGGAGTATTAGGGTGGCACAAGGAGAAGCTGCTCGCATAAGGGAGGCACTCAGGGAGCATTTCAATGATGCCCTTCCCTAGTTAAGTTCCATGACGCATGAGGTGCACCTTAGGATCATTTCAATAATGTGTATAAATAAATGCATTCTTCAAAGTATTTGTTACTGTTTTTATTGAAACCTGAAAGATGGGGGTGGGGTTACAGGTTGGTGTAGCTCCGGGTCTCGTAAAAGTAGCTTGGGGGGGGAGGGGGCTGGATGTTGTCCTGTACCGGGGTGGAGGGTGGCCTTCAAAGAAATGCTTTGAGGGACTGCGGTGTGTGGGAGGCATACACGGCTGAACTGTCTGGAGTGGAGCCCGGACATTTATCGCCTGGGACTGCAAAGCTATCATGTTCTTTAGGAGTTCTGTTTGCTCCTTCATGACGATTATCAGTTCGTCCCTGTGTTTCTGCCTCCTCTGCTGGGATTCCTCTCTCCAGGCTCTATTCTCCCTTGCGGATTCTTGTGTTGCTTTCAGCAGGTCGTTAAACATATCCTCCCTGTTTCTTCGAGAACGCCGCCTAATGTTTCTCATTCGGTCAGCTGGGGTAGACACCGGCCTTGTGAAGCTCAATTCTAATACAAAAATAACAATATAGACATTGTTAACACATAGCATAGATAGCCAATGTAACCTTCCAGTAGCACATTCCACTGGAAGGTACAGGGCGGTCAACACACTACGCTGCGCTGAAGCAGACAAGGTACATTCTAATAGACGGCTTACCGGGGGCTAAGAATCGGAAGAGGGCACACAGATGGAACCCAATATCCCTCTCCTCAGAGTGCCCCTTCCATCTAGAATACATCTCCTACATGCCGCCGGTAGCAGGCCGGGACCGTATGCTGCTGCACTGTGTGCTGCCATGGTTCCCAGGGCTGTGCTTTGCAGCTGGAGAGGCAGAGTGTCCGTCTTTGGGAGCGCAGACACAAACGCTCTCCCATCTAACCTGAGTATTAGGCTCTGGAGGTACATCGAGGAAACCTTTTCTGACCTAAATGCAGATGATTATTTTACAATCACTGCTTGTATTGATGCCCTGCTAATGAATGCAGAGTAAATAGCGTGCACAGCGGGGACCCGCAAGCACCCCCACCCCAGACAATGATATTTTAGCAGGAGCAGAGCTGAATGAAGGAGAAACTTACCTGAACCCCCCTCTGCCGCCTCAGAGAACAAGCTGCAGTTCAAGCCTTGGGTGGACGTCTCAGCGGGGCTGCTGAAGAGCTCCTGGCTACACGCGGTTGCGCTTTCCTCCGTGTCATCCTCCATCTCCTCCTCCTCCTCCTCCTCCTCAACAACGTCCTCATCCTGCTCGGCTCTGCCAATCACCGGACGAGGAGGGGCTGAAGTGTCCACGGGACTTTTGGCAGTGGTTGTGGGGTCCCCGCTGAGGATGGCTTCTATTTCCTTATAGTACCTGCATGTTGCAGGCGCTGATCCAGAACGGCGGTTTCCCTCCTTCGCTCGGTGATAGGTAATTCTGAGCTCCTTCACCTTTGATCTGCACTGCACTGTGTCTCTATCATGCCCTCTCTCTGACATGGCCCGAGAAATTATGCCAAATGTGTCATAATTCCTCCTGCTGCCACGTAGCTGCGCCTGCACGGCGGACTTTCCCCAGATGCTGATCAGGTCCAGTACCTCTGCCGTGCTCCAAAGGGGTGCGCGTCTTCCACGGCGGGCCGCCATTGCCACTGATGATCGGAGCACAAACACACTCCACGAGGAAGAGAGCAGGAAGTGAAACAGACTTGAAATTTGAAAATCCCGGGAATAAGTTCGGGGCAGGGCGGGGACAGTTTCGTCACGGCCACAGAGTGGGTGGGGGGAAGACCAGAGAGGACGACTTGGGAATGCTGGGACAGTTCCGGACTCCAGTCAATGCGCGGTAAGCGTACACACGAGCTCAAACGCGCAATATATGATCCGCAACAGCTGTTACCACTCTCGTCGGAGTGGTTGTTGGATTGCGCGACAACAAGGCACTTAACGCGCAAGAGCCCTGTTGCACGTGTGTACGCCGTTGTTGCTATCGCGCGGTAATGAGCTTTAATGCGCGATAATCTGATCGTGTGTACAAGGCCTCAGGCTACGTAGCACCCTCTCCAGTTGTAGCCACTCTAGCCTTTTGTTTGTGGTACAGTGTGGGAAAACTTGACTGTCCATCCCACAGCACTTTACAGGAAACTGTTGTAGCCCACAAACACATCTGTCTTTTGGACTTAGTGGCTCCCAGCAACCAGAGGCAGCAACATGGAAGAGTCACCATTTGAAGAACCTGTCCTGCTTGTGCTTTCGTTCCTGTGTCAGGAAACAGAATATTTATGGGATGCTGGTTGACATTTTGGTGGTGTTTTCTGACCTACCGAAGGCACCTGTTAGAGAAGGATGGTACAGATGTGGAAAGCTCAAAAATTGACTGATGCTGCTCATAAGCTGGGATAGCCATTGACATCCCCTGTGTAGACTGGTACTTCTGGAGCAGGGCCACAAACACATACTGGTTGGATCACATCATCGTCATGCAGTCCTGAGATAACCAATAGTGGCTCCAAAGCTTTCACGTGAGTCAAGCTACATCTCCGGAACTTTGTGAACATCTTGCCCCTACCCTCCACCATCAGGACACTCACTTGAGGGCAGCCATTCAGGTTAGAAGCAGGTTACTATAACCATCTGGAAGCTGGCTACACCAAACTGCTACAGATCGATTGCTAACCAGTTTTGGCAATGGAAAGCCAAATGCAGGGGCTGTGGTTGTAACTGTACGCTAAACTGCAGTATAATCTTCAGCCACTAGATAGTGCCACATGCAACATACCTTGTTTTAGCCATAAATCTGGCAGTACATGAAATGATCTTACAGTGAATGCCTCTTTGGTGTAACTCTCTGGGAAGAAAGTTCTGTAGTGAGTCCACATCTGGTACAGGAACCTGACCTGCAATCTATATTTATAAATGGGCATGAAAAAAATCTATAAATTAATTAAATAGACTTCAGGAATAAAAACTAAATAGACTTCAGGAATAAAAACTGCTATTCACTGTGATTTGGCAGTGCTGTGAAATATTTTCTTACAAATTATATTATCAAATCCCCATGCACTATGAAATTAGTTCATGAAATGCCAACCTCCCACACTATGAAAAAATCTGCCAAGGAGCAACTGTTGATGGAAAATGCACATGGACTTGGAAAGAAGTCTGGCTACCTCTTCAGACTGCAGAGGGAGATACTAGAGGCAGCTGGGCTGAAGCAGGCTGCAGCTTAGAGTTTGCTAGAAAGGATGGTTTCAACCTACATTGACAATGACTGTGCCATGAATGGGAGGTCTGCCAGCAGAAGCGGAAGAAGCACTAGCAGCAGAGGGACCTGTTGGAGCACATCCTGTTCAAAATACTCTCCCTTATCCTCACATTTGCTGTGCAGAACACAGAATGCTTTACTGACATGAACGGCATTATACATGATGCTGTTCAAACAATTTTCTAGGACGCACCACTTGATCTTCAGTCAGCAATATACATATTTTGCTGCTATCCTGCACTTGCTCCCACGAAAGCTCATGCAATTAATAAATCTGTTAGTCTTTAAAAGTGCCACAGGACTCTGTTGTCTTTCTACAATAGACTAACACGGCTACCCCTTTGGAATTTGCTCTGCATGTAATTAAACTTCCTTCTACCAGATGCCTTCAGGGTAGGGCTTCATGAGCCAGGAGAGTAGAGGCTAGGCTGGGTTTCCCAAAACAATAGTGAACTCAGAAATCCCATTCATATCCATATCATTGAGTGGGAATAAAGCCCCACCATACCCAAATTCAAAAGGGCCAGATCTCCACAATACTCAGACATCATCCACTCCGCCCATGCTTCCTACAAAGTTGGTCTGAAGTCTACCACAGCCTGCAAAACACTAGAGTAGTATAGTTTCTAGTTTACATCATCATGTGCAGCTTGGGATAAAGGAGCAAATAATGGGCATGTATGCCATCAACAGTGTAACAGATATTGCAGTCACATGCAGTATTTTCAAGGGGACTACTGCATTAATGAGTATTATTGTGGCCTAGGTATTGTATTCTAGTTAAAGGAGAGGATTATCACAGCCCCTTCAGGAACTAAAAACAGCACGCAGCCATATGATATGAAAAGCTCTAGAGAAGTACCATCCCCTGGGGTGATTTGCATATCATGGTTCAAGCTGGGTTCCAAGAGAGGCAGGATACAAAAAAAAATATAAAAATATTTTGGGGTATAAAAAGACCAGTTTGCACTGACAGAGGGGGCTTCTTTCTTATTCAACAAATGGATATGACATTATAGCCATACAGGGCCCCCACCATGCTAGAGGACTGGAAAGACTGGGGTGATTTAGTGGGAGTGGTCCTGCTTTTTAGCAGGGGGTTGGACTAGATGACCTCGTGAGGTCCCTTCCAGCCCTAAGATTCTATGACTGGAGCCTGCCCTGGATTCTACAGGACTGATAGTAGCTATCGTTAAAGGGTTTAGAGTCTGTCATTGTTTTATGTCTTCTCTTTATGCTTTTATCCTTAACTAAATGCACTCAGTTTGGAAAATGCTGTTTGGTTACTTGTAAATCAATCATTGTCCTTGGAAAGAGCAAACAGGACCTGGAAGTTGTCAGAACTGCTAGGGATAATCAGTGACTTGCAGGGGAGCTGTAGCCTGAGCTCCCTGGTCAGGAGATAAAGTGGGACATGGGTCTTTATCCATAGAGAGGTGACAGCTAGAGACCTGGGACCTGACTGGGCATTCCTGGAGCAGACCATACGGGTGTGCCAAAGGTGGAGTCTTCCTGAAACTATGCCAGATTATGAGCATAATTTAGGAAGGCTATTTGTTCAAAGCCCTTCCTTATTTCAGGGACATTTCCAGTCTTAGCCACCCAGGGCTGAACCAAAACTATGGCTTTGTAAACCTCCATCAACACAGCACCAACAGTTTATGTCCCACTGTCACATTGATTATGCTACAACCTTGCTTGTACTTAGTACTTTTCAGCAGTAGATCTCAAAGCACTTTACAAAGGAGGTCTGCATCAACAACTCCATTTTACAGATGGGGAAACGGAAGCACAGAGAGGTGAGGTGACTTGCCAAAGTCATCTATCAGAACAGTGGCAGAGCTGGGAGAAGAACGACGGTCTCCTGCGACCCAGTCCGATGCTCTACCTACCAGGCCATACTACCACTCTCAATGAGCCCCATCTTGAGGTGGCCAGCTTCAAAACAGCAACAGCAACCCATCTCTGCATTGGTAGGACCTGTCCCGTTCAGTGCATCCTGGCACTGACGGGCCTGAGCAAACTCCTTACACAGGCCCAGGAATATGGCCTTCCTCATGCGAGGTCATCCCAGGTCTCCAGGATGATAGTCCCCCACCACTTGTGGTTCTGCTCCAGAACCCCTGATCGGCACAGGAGGATTCCTCCGCTATGAAAAATCTGCATGAGCTGTCTCCACACCACGTGTGATCTTAGCAAAGCACCCTGCGACTTTCAGAGGGGGAGAAGTCACACTGAAGGGCCCTCCACTGTGTCTCGTGCCCTGTATCTGCCACCTATTCCTGAACTGAACTCCATTAATAACATTGGTCTAAGTACTGAGGGGGACCCATGCTATCAAACTGGAGGACATGCCCTGAATACGAAATCAGAAGAGATGTGCAATAATGAGCGGCTGGGTTAATACCAATTCCACTCATGTGCCCATGGAGAACACACAACTTTTTCCACAATACCCCATGAAACATTTTTAAAGAGCATACACACTAGTGCAGTGCTAAGAACCAATAACTGCATCTCAGTGTTGCACCTTGAGACCTTCTTCCACTCAGTTTCTAGGAACATAGTTCAATTCCAGAATTCATCACTCAGGGATCTTTATTTGGCATATAGTAGCACTACACCCAAGTTGGCCAGATTCGAAAGCATGAGGGGGAAGCAGGGTACATCACAAACCCAAAGTTATTTAGCAAAATGTTTCCTTATACCGTAGAATTTCAGAGTTACAAATACCACTGGAATGGAGGCTGTTTGTGAGGCTGAAATGTTTGGAAAGAACAACCAGAGTTACAAAGTTTACAACTGAACGTGGACTTAATACAGCTTTGAAACTTTACTATACAGAATTGCTGCTTTTAACAATCTTAAACAAAACAAGCACATAAAGAGTTTCCTTACGAGGTCAAATTATGTTTAAACTTTCCTTTTTTTTTCTTAAGTAATTTATGTTTAACATAGTACTGTATTGTATTTGTTCTTTTTTTGGTCTCTGTTACTGCCTGATTCCAGACTTCTGGTTCCAAATGAGGTGTGTGGTTGATCTGTTGGTTCATATCTCTGGTGTTCATAGCTTTGAGGTTCTACTTTACATTTAATTACTAACACCTGCATTTCACCTTATACATCGAATCACGTGCTATAGGAACTCGTCCCTTACAGCATGCTCTGTCCATGTGATGCTCATGTGTAACGTGATCTCTACATTCCAGGTTTATAGTGTCTACTGTCCCTATTAACAAGGATCTAGTTCCTGATTATCTTAGCTAGACAGCCTCTGGCATAATGCTTGTTATGCCTTAATATACAGCTTCCTCTTCCTTTCACCTTTCTGGTCATTCACACTGAAAAATGAGATCCTACTTATGTCAAATTAGTCCTATCAAGTAAGACCTACACCCAGAAAGTTTAGTACCTCAGTTTGGCACAGTCAGAGTTCAGAGGCAACAACTTGAGTATGGTTTGAGTTATCCTCACAGAGGGTACAAAAAGACAGCTCTCACTTGAGCTAGAAAAGGTCCATCAATGGCTAGATAGCTCAGAGTAACTTGAGTAAACACTTCAATGAAGATCATCCTGGAGACATTTCTATTTTAGCTCCTCTCAGCCCGACTACTCAGGTGGTATAAGAACTAAGAATGGCTGTACTGGATGTAGCGCTATTTCGCCGATTTGAATTTGGATTGAGTCAGTGACAACATGACCACAACTGATAGGTGGAATAAAAGTGGGTTTATTATAAAGGTACAGCTTTTACATCCCTTCAACAGCCAGGGACCCCACAAACGGCAGCGGACGGGCTCCTGGGCGTTGGTTCTGAGGCACATGCTGCAGCTTCCAAGGTCCACTGGAAAATCCAATATGCATTAGACCAGGGGTTGGCCCCTCCTCCTCGACCCTCAGCTGGTGCCGACGGCCCACTCCTGGAAAGAAGCCACCTGGAATGGCTCCTCTCAGCAGCGTGCCTGGGGACCCCTATCCCCAGGCACGCCATGGAAAGAAGTTGCCTGGAGTCACTCCTTTTGGCGGTGGCGCACCACAGAGAGGAGCCGCTCTGGGTGGCTTCTTTACATGGTATCCTAGGGCATGGACATGGCAGGGACCTCCACACTGCAGCCACCCCTGAAAGAAGCCACTTGGAGTGTCTTTTGGTGGCAGGAGTGGCCATTTCTGTGGCGCCACAGAGGATGCCGAGTGCTGCTACAAATGGGCTTGTGTGCCACTGTTGGTACGTGTGCCAGGGGTTGCCTAGCTCTGCATTAGACATTCCCCTGAATTTATGCTAGCTGAATGGGGGAATAGGAGGAAGGGGACTTACAGAATAACTATGGATTTATTTTTACACTTACGTAGCCTAGATTGTTACAACATACCTTACACAATGATGGGGAGAGTTACAGAATAACTAGGGATTCACACACACACACACACACACACACACACACACACACACACACACACACACACAC
>ML685883.1:2563482-2579725 GCA_007922175.1 Pelusios castaneus
CACACACACACACACACACACACACACACACACACACACACACACACGTAGCCTAGGCTGTTGCAACTATTACAACACAATGGTTACAAGATGAGCACCCGTTGTAAATTAGCGAATGCGCATGTCAGGCATACAGTGCGTGGACAAGGCACGTAGGGGGCTACACGTGCCTTTAGGCGCCTAGCCGATGGCCAGGACACACAGCGGTCAGAATGGGGGTGTCACTCATCTATACTCTACAATACGTGATTTCCTTACACTGGATCAGACCAATAACCACCTTAGTATATCTTCAGCAGTCAATGTCAGATTCCTCAGAAAACACAGAACAGAGTAATTAGTGTGATCCATCCCCTGGCATCTGGGGGACCTGGCTGTCAAAAGCTTAGGGACACCAAACACACGAGATTGCATCCCCGACTGTCTTCGCTAATAGCCATTGATAGATCTGTCTACTACGAACTTATCTAATTCTTTTTTTAACCACATTATACTTTTGTCCTTCACAACACTCCTGGCACTGACTGCCACAGGTTGACTGTGCATTGTGTGGAGAAGTACTTCCTGTTGTTTATTTTCATTTCATTGTGTGACTCCTGGTTCTAATGTTATGTAAAGGGGTAAATAACACTTCCTTATTCACATTCATGATTTTATAGATTTGTCATATCTCCCTTTAGTTGTCTCTTTTCTAAGCTGAACAGTTCATCTTTTTAATTTCTCCTCATATGGAAGCTGTTCCATTACTCTAATCATTTCTGTTGCCCTTCTCTATACCTTTTCTAGTTCTAATTTTTGTTTGTTTGTTTTGAGGTTGCATGACTAGAACCACACACAGTATTTAAAGTGAGGGTATACCAGGGATTTATATAATGGCATGATGGCATTTACTGTCTTATCTATCCCTTTTATAACTAGGTTCCTAATATTCTGTTAGCTCTTTTGCCTGCCACTGCACTTTGGGCAGATGTTTTCAGAGAACTATCCACAATTAATCCAAGATCTCTTTCTTGAGTGATAACAGCTAATTTAGACCCCTTTTTCCAAATCATTTATGAATATGCTGTCGAATCCTTGGGGAGCCACACTATTTACCTAGCTTATTTAGACTCTGATGGCACCTAACTGGAGGCACTGGTTTGTCCTTTTCTCCAGGAGAAATCTGTTAACCCACTCCCCAGATGTGTGCATTAAACACATTTTAGTTCCATATTTCCTTCATATCTGTATGGTCCTTAGGCATTTATTGTACTCACACCACACATGAAAATTAATGATCAGTGTGTTATTAGTTTTCCAGTAGTATCTTATATGACACATGTCAGATACAGATTAAGACGTTAATTAATTGTGATATACTGGGATACAACTGGGTTAATTCTTTTGAATAGCAAATACTGACATGAAAATTATGAAAAATAAGATAAAATTAGGCAAAAGAGTAGAAACATATATTAATAAAGACTACCTACTGGAAAACAATGTATAACTTTCCTACCATTCAATAACAACAGCTAAAGAACAAAACAGGAAAAGCTGATAAGAGATTCAACTGAAAAAGAATTAGAGGGTTAGAATATAATTAATGCACTCAGTATAGTTTTGTGGAAAATAGGTTTTGTTGAACAAACCTGATTTCATTATTTGATGATACTTCAGGTTTGGTGGATAAAGGTAATTGGTAAATGTAATCTACAGAGTTTTGAAAGGTATATGACTTTGCATTGCACAATATTCTGCACAAAACATTAGCATTATACAATATCAATGCACGTGTTCAATGGATTAAAACCTGGTTACCTGACAGAGCTCAAAAAGTTGAATGGGGATATTTCTACTGGGACTCTACAGGGACTGGTATAAGGCCTGTTGCTATTTAACATTTTCTCAAATGATCTGGAAAGTAAATATAAAATGACCCATGATAAAATTTGCAGACGATATATTCTCAAAGTGACATATAATGAGGAAGACAGGGCACTCACACACAGGGACCTGAATTTCAAGGTAAGCTGGACCTATTAAAACAAAATGAGCTTTAACACAGCTAACGGCAGAAGTGTACACATCTAGGAACAAAGAATGTAGGCCACATCTATAGAATAAGAGACTTACGTATGCTGGACAGCAGTGACTCTGAAAAGGATGTAGGAGTCTGAGTGGACAAGCAACTGAACATGAGTTTGCAGTGCGATGCTGTGGCAAACAGGAGTAATGTGATCCTTATATATAAAGAGAAGTAGTGAGCAGGAGTAAGGAAGGCCACATTTTAAAAAGGATGAAGTATTGGAGAGGGTGCAGTATAGAGCCACAAAATTATTCAAGGTCTGGAGGAAATGCCTTCTAGTGAGAGACTTAAAGAGCACAACCCATTTATTTTCTCAAAAAGAAATTGAAAGGTGACTTGGTTACGGTATCAGTGCATCTTCCTGGGGCGAGGATAATTGGCACTAAAAGGCCTCTAATCTAGCTGACAAAGGTATTATAAGAATCAGTGACAGATGCAGACAACTCCAAATTAGAAATAAGCCACACATTTCTAATTAATTACTTTAAACAAGTATGAAACATACCATTAGAAATACAGATACATTTGTACATTAAAAATCTATACAACGTCCTTTTCTCTCCCAGTCTCCATACCGAGTAGGTTCAGGGCCTTTGGGTCCACCTTTTTCCTTTGTAATAGGATTGATGTCATCTGGAAATCCTAAAACAACATGGAAATTTAGGAGGCTGGACTGCCATCTGTCTTGGTTTAGACACAACACATCCTGCATCTTGGCAGGGGATTAGACTAGATGACCCTTGTGGTCCCTTCTAAACCTATTATTTTATGACTAAAAGATCAATGAAGTTGGCAGATTAGCACAAATGCAAAGATTCAAAATGTAACATGTTTGTATCCATTTATAACAAAAGACAGATCTTGATTTAATAAATAAATAAATTTAGGTTAACACAGCAGCAGATTCAGGGAGCTTTGGGTTAAATATCTCACCCAAAATTACCAAGCATAGGTATCTACAGTCAGGAACCTAAGAGCATAATTGGACACCTAAATAAAAGTGACCTGACATTCGAATATCCTGAACATCCACAACTACCACTTAATTCAAAGTAAGAATTTACTTCATTAAATAGGGGCTGCATGTGCTCAGCATCTCTAAAAATCAGACCACTTTTTCTTTAATTAATTAATTTATTGGTGGGGGTGTGGAGACAGCTGAGTTTATATAAAAATAACTGAGTTTTCACTGCAGTAATCATTTCTCCTAGAAACTGTATGTAAATTGCTATCATATGTATGAGGAAGGCAACAGAAACTATAACAATGGACAGAAGCATAAAATCCTAAAGCAGACAGATAAAGGTGTATTTCTAATTTTTTAGCTTAACTCATATATATTTAAACATCCATCATCCTGTTGCCTTTTTCGGCCTCTACATGGATTTTTAAACATCAATATTTGCATATGATTCTGGCACTTGAAGCAGGAGCACAAATGCTTCATTTCTATTTCAAATGAAGCTGTAAAACTTTCCAAAATATCTAAGCAGCAGCAGAATCATAAGACATTCCTCAGGGATAGTGCCAGAACAGCAGTGGATACTTACTGGTCAGTTTAAGGCCTCATTTGCTAGTACAAAAGAACTAAACTACTGGACTTCCAACTGATTATTGCTGCAGTGTCACCAGCAATCAGCCCAGGAACAGTGTTACCCTGTCAGCTATGTGTTCCTGGGGAACCCTGGTAAAGTACCCGGCCTGTCTTAATCACAAAAGACTTCTCCCTCCCACGTCTGCCTGAACCAGAACTGATGAGAAGACAGACTTAAAAAAAGCAATGAAAATTCAGTGGGAGGGGCACCTAAACCCCTCTGGACAAGGGTGACAGGATTAAGGCAACTCCCGTAGGCTATGTCTACACTAGAAAGGTTAAGTCAACTTTATTAGTGTAGACATAGCCCCTTTTCGACCTTATTAAGTCGACATAACACTTTAAGTCGATTTAATAAGGTCGATTTAGGCACTAATCCCCATCCACACTGGCTTAAATCGATTTAAGGAGTCGATTTAAGCCTTAAATTGACCTAAAACTAGGTGTTATAAAGTCAACTTAAGTTTTCCTTAAGTTGACTTAAGGAACAGCTTAAGTCAACTTAATAAAAGCCCAGTGTGGACAGGGAGTAAATTAGGTCAATTTAAGCCTCCTTAAATTGACCTAATTTGTAAGTGTAGACACACCCCTAGTTTCTTTGCATCAAAGAAGGGACAGGGCAGCACCTCCATTAGTTTTCAGAGTGGAGAACAGAGATTCCGAGGCGCATTGAACTCTGGGACCAGAAAAGCACTGCATGGTGATGGAATCTGTTCCAGATGTTACTCAACCCATGCCTGCACACACCCAACTCAGCATTTGTCAGACCAATTCAAATGATGAATCCTTTATGGGTAACCAAAATACCAAATCTGCCTGACTGCACTGTGAACTCCCTCAGAATACCACCACCCACAGCCAGGAATAATCAGTTTCTGTTGTCTGGCCTAAACAAAATAACTCTGGTATACTCCCTTGACCCACCATTTACCCATAAACAAACCTAGTGTTTGAACCATTGTTGTTTCCCTTCAAAAACCTCTAACCAAGCTCAAGTCTCTGTTCTGGTGTTTGGATCCAAAAGCTGCACCCATTCCACTGGGACTCACTTTTTTCTGATTGGAATATCTTCATTGATTGCGTTGGGGTATCAGCCTGTTTCAAGTACTCTGGACCCTGAGCTGAACAGCTTGTCTACAAGCTCCAACACACACCTGGGAACCTAATTCAGTTCAAGCTTCACTGAGTGGTGAGACCCCAACCACCCCCCCCCTTTGGTGAAGCCCCCTTTTTAAACATTTGACAATTAAATCTCTCTCTCACTCTGGGCATAGCTTTCTAAACCTGACTTATATTGATCAAATTCGAGCTAGATTTCTCCAACACCCAATTGAAACTGGGTAATATTGTAACCGTTTTGTTGGTTTGTCTCCCTAGATACTAGTAGTATCATCATAAGTTTCATATATCTGACAATAAAATAACTTTTATGGTCAAGCTGGTTGCCATACTCTCTCTGAACTTCATTTACTCATTGGCTTTCTCAGCTTCCCCATTTGCTCTGCAGCAATGCTCCTCTTAGGGACCCTAAGCCAAAGATCTCTGTAAAGTCCAAAATTCCTGTGGCGTTCGCTCATCAAGCAATACTACCAGGACAATTGTGTCATGAGACTGGGAGGTGGGATGCTGAGTCCATGGCATATCACAGTGTTAACTTGGAAGCGCTGATTCACCATGCCTGCTCAGATATGCTCTGTTCCTGTGCTGAGTCCGTGGCACATGAGGGTGTCAGCTTGGAAGTGCTGATTGACCCTGTCTGCTCAGACGTGCCCTGTTAATCTGTGTATGTTCGACTGATTCTGGGATTGAAACTAAGCCATGCAGGGTGGCTTGGGGGAGCAGGGGGGAGAGGAGGATTTGCAGAAGGAAGCGATAGAGCTCTGTATAGAAACACAAGTGACGTAAGCAGCACACTGACAGAATTACCAGGAATGTAACTCTAATAAATGAGCGCACCCCAAAGTGATGGGCAAACCTGGTGGTAACACAGAAACTTAAAACACCAGTTTTTTTCTGGCTTTGACCTAGATACAGAACCTTTAAACATGAACAAAAAATAATTACGGTATGCATTTGTTAAATTAGTGTCAGCAGTAGCATTTACTTCATGGGGGTGCGGGGGGTTAAGTATAAAAGACAATCAGATTTAAACATTTCTCTCTTACGCAATCTCTCCAAATCTGAGTAAATTTGGATGGTAATTCCAGTCCAATATTGCTCAGAGTCTCTTTGGAGATATTTGTCTCTTATTTTTAAATTATTTAGATAGCGCTATAAATGTTTATAGTGTTTACAGACACGTAAAAACATGCACTAGACATCTTAAAATTAAATTAGACAGAATTTGTACCTTATAATTACTTTAAAATATAGACAACAAATGGCAACAGATCATTGTGCAATGGGTGAATGTGGGTGATGCATGATGCATTTATTTTAAGTAAATGCTACTATTAGGCCAAGAGGAACGGTGTGTGCATACACACCTTTTGTGCTGCTTTTCTTGTGAATTATAGCAGTGATAGTACTTTAAGGCCCCAATCCTGAAGGGACTTCCATGTGCAACCCTAGTGAAGTCAAGTGCAAGGGGCTTTACAGGACCAGTGCCTAAAGAAACAGTTTGTATATTAAAAGGAGATGGTGCCCTTATGCTTTTGTTTCACTACCTCTAGATACAACTCATAGTCATAGAATATAAGGCCAGAAGGAATCACCAGATCATCTACTCCCCACCTCCCAATGCATTCTAAAATAGACTGAAATAGTATCTAATGCCAGCTATGAACATATATAGCATGTTTCAGAGTTCCACATCAAACCTCATCTCAAGAGGTGCTGAGCACCAACAGCTCATATAAAGTTGCAGGCACTCAGCATCTCCCAGGATCAGGCCCTTAATACTGTTTCCTCTCCGCTCTCATTTTTTTAAAACATGACTTACTTTCCAGAGGTTCTCTCTCTCTATTGGACTCCTCTGGGTCATCAAGATGACCTACTGGTAATTTTGATTTCTTGGGGGATTTCTCTGTAAGTTCAGACTTTCCTTCCAAGTTAGAACTAGTTCTCCTCAAAGAGCCACACGGAAGAACTGGGCCTATCAAACAAATGCATATTATTAATTTTTAAGTTTATCACACACATGACAGTTTTATGCTGAATAATAAGTGACAGTTTTATGCTGAATCATCATAGAAACGCTCGCTCTCCACAAACTGAAGGAACAATAGAAATGAAAATTTGATTAATATTAAATCTGCAGAGTCCTAATAAGTCAGTCCAAAACATTCTTAATTTTAGACCCTAGAAGCAGATACCAAAAGAAAGTGTTGTAGCGTGTGTCTTGGCTCTCAGACTTAATAAGGTTATAAACCATTTGAAATATTCTATTTTAGATTTCAGTGTCTTGACAACACACATGCTGGCATGCATCAATGCTATTTTTTCCCCCCAAGAGGGGGGCTGAACCTTCCTCCAGCAGCCTGTTGCTTTCACCTAATGGGCACTGGTGCTCCAAGCTGTAGCCAGACAGTAAGTCTTAGTAACCAGTGCTGGGAAAGAGATGCAGCCCCTAGCTATAGCAGTAAAGCAACTGCAACCAAAGCCTTCAGTCTAGAACAGACAACCATGAGATTTGAATTCAATCTAACTTACACAATCAACATATACAAACAAAATTAAAAGATGAATAGTTATTTTCTCTGAAGGCTCCATCAACATTTAAAAAGTGAAATTAGGAGAACACCTGGCAATACCCCACTTCCCAATTAATCACAACTCAGTCATGTGTAAAAAACCTGTCAGTCTGTCAAGCCACCATGCTATGAACAACTAGCTCAAGACTTCTCTGAAAGGCAGAAAGTTCGCAATGGGATGGAGCTGTCATTTTAAAATCTCCCACCGAGGCCTGCCCTAGGTACTTCTGGAGATCGCTGTGGGTTTGGAAGAATAGGAACACTTTCAAAAAGGAGGGAGAGAGTTTAGCACACAAAGGGAAACGGTTCAGACACCAAATGTAAGGCAGGAAAAGCCCCGTGTTTACAGAGCAAAAGAGAAAGCAGGGGGCCAAGTCCATGTAACTCCCTCTGCCCTCACTCCACAGACACTGGTCCCAGTGGAAGAGGCGGCCTTAGGCTATCTGGGGCCAAGGGAAAGGCCCATTCTGGACCCCCCTATAAAACCCCTACTGCTGACCCCGATCTCCCTGACCTCTCCGCCCCCCATGGCTGGCCACAGCTCCCCACAGCCAACCTCAAAACAGCCCCATGGCCCTGGCACCCCACTGAGAGCCCCAAACTTCCCCTGGGGGCCCAGATCCTGGCTCTCTACCATGTATCCTGCAGAGATGGGAGAGACACGGCTTTTGGGGGAGCGAAGGACCCCCTTACTGCTTGGGGCCCTAGGCGGGCACCTGCTTCGTCTACCCCAAAAGCCGCCTCTGCCCAGTGGTGCCCACCCCGGGCCCAAACCACCGCACTCAGATCCAAATGCCCTGCGCGACGGGAGAGCCGGGAAAAGGGCCGCAAGGAGCAGCAGAGGCGGGGTGAGGGCGCAGCTCCGGCCACAGGGGGGTTTCGCCCGGACACCGGCCTCGCTGGCCAGTGCCGGCGGGGACCGAGCGCCGCTGTCTGGCCTGGACACCACCCCACGTGCGGGGGAGAGCGGCCACTGCGCCGGGACAAGAGCTGGCGGCGCCACCCGAGCCACACGGCGCCCGCCCCGCATTGCCAGCAGCCACAAGCCGGCCCAGCCCGGCTTACTCGCCGCTCGGCCCAGCAGCAGCCGCAGAGCCATGCCGCGCCTCTCCCCGCCGGCCCGGGCCGTGCGCTGTGGAGCCGGCCGCGGTCTGAGCCTCGTAACGTAGCGCGCCGCAGCCCTGGGCCAGGCTGGGAAGCACCGCCCCGCGCGGCGCGGGAGAAACACGCCGCGAGCCGCCAGCGTAGGGCGGGACAGCCACTGCCGGCCGCCGGAGCTGCGCCGAGCCCGACTCCTTTCCCTGGGCCAGCAGACAGGGACTCGGGGAGTCGAACCAGGCTCCCCCGCCCCGTTTACGGGGGTCCCGCAGAGCGGTGCAAGGTAGCGGGCACATGGCGGGGGCTGTGGGACGTTTCTAATTCCCATCGCGTTAGCGACGAGGGCTGCACCGGGAGGCGAGGAGCAGCGCGCGCCAGGGACACAGGACCAGTCCCGCGCTAAACCCGCCGACTCACTAATGCCTCAGCTGCTCCTGGCAGGGGGACGAGGTGGGATGTTTCTCCCGCTAAGGCTCCTGCGATAAATAACTATGTTCCTCGTGCAGTGCCAGCAGATTCCTTGTTTGTTTTTCAGAAATACTTGTAAGGGACACTCCCCTCCCCCATTGGGGCCCCCTCTGAAAATAGCGAAAAACTACTTCTGTGGATGATCTGGCTGCTTGCGTCAAGAGGAATCCAGGTGGCACCACTCCCAACAGAAAAATTACTGGAGCCTGCTCACTTAAGGAAAAAGTTAGAGAACTCAGGGTGAGGAACACACACAGCACAGCCCAGCAACTAAAGCTCCAACCTTTCTCTTGTCTGCAAACAAAACATACTAATTTTCACTAAGGATATGTCTACACTTGCTGCACTTTTTAGCAGCAGTCGAGGAGAGATGCTCAAGGTAAGTAAAATACCTTGTGTATTTCCCATTGTAAAAGCAATTTAAACTAAACTTTTGTGGATAGATAGAGCCTAAGATAATGTGGGCAAGAGAAAAAACACAAGCATGTCATAAGTATTACAAAACACTAACAGTTATTGGTAATACACTTACTTTTTCAAGCTCATAAGGATAAAACAACTCAACTTCAGAACAAATTTTTCACCTAAGAATAGTTGAGGCATGAAAAGCAGGTGTCTGTGTCTTCTGCAGACACAGAATTTACTTACTGAGGGTATGATGTGGATACAATACTGAAAACATGAATGGAATATGAAACCGATGCACTGCTATCTTCCTGAGGCTGCAGGGTCTGAAACAATAGTTCTGAGATGTGTGAACTGTCCAAATCACCTGAGTCAGGTCCCTGTTGGCTGTAATTTCACAACCATAGTATTTGACATTTTTTCAAGAAGACACAACAACTTTGCTGTAGAATTTGACATTTTGCTGCAGCTAAGCACCCAACATCTGTTTTCCTACTTTGAGGATCCGCTTATAATTGCATAGGGGTTTCTGCTGCAAAACATACTTTT
The DNA here is from genome assembly GCA_007922175.1 of Pelusios castaneus. Lineage (NCBI taxonomy): Eukaryota > Metazoa > Chordata > Testudines > Pelomedusidae > Pelusios > Pelusios castaneus. Next base: position 2,573,357 of record ML685883.1, read on the forward strand.
TGCAGCAGAATTTGGTCCCATTGTGTTGGCTATGAACATCAGACAGAGGAAGATGCAAGTAAAAAGCCCTCTTTTCCACTTGCCAAAAAGAAGGAAGGCGAGTAAGGTGTGAAGACACCAGTTCACAGAGAGGAGTAGGTGGAGAAATCCCTATGCCCCACAACAGGAAACAGGAGATTGGCTTTTCCTCCATTCTTGCAGTAAAGTATGTCCCAAAAGTGTTCTGTCTGAGTAAATAAGGCTGTGCTCTCCAAATATTTCAGGTCAGACTTATTACACCTGGGTTATCTGAAAGAGGATTGAAACGCAAAATGAGTAATTCACCCAAATATTTAGACACACTACTCTCATTCTATATCATATGCATGTCTCCCAATCATGTTAAGGGGAGCTTTTAGCATAGAATAGTGCCCTGGGCAATTGCTGATTCATGGAAAAAAGTTACAGGTCTCTCTTTTCTCTCATCCTAAATGCACCTCCAGTAACAGAAGATTACTTATCTGTAAGCGTTGTTCTTTGAGATGGGCTGCTAACATACATTCGGATGTAGGTGTATACGTGCTGCAGTGCATGGTCCTCCGGAAACCTTTTTTGCCCTAACATAGCCCTGCAGGGTCAGCAGCCACCGCCCCCTGAAGTCCCGTGCTCTGGCTGTGGTATATAGGTGGCTGATCTCTTGGTACTGAGAAGGCCCGGTGCTCTTTGCTTGATGGTTCAGCCTCTGTTGGCGACAGGGATCTCTTCGCACCTCTAGCGTCGTTCCTCCGGTGCCAAGGATGATGTAGAGACCCTTCTCTGGTGCCGGGCCATGACCTTCCCCGCTAATGGAGAGAGACAACAATGCCGGCTAGGTGGTGCTGAAGAACTGCGTGCTGATGGAGAGTGGCAGGGACCTCCCTGTAGGGTCCTCCCCGACTCAGCCTCCGATGGTGGCCCCGTGCTGGGAGAGCCCAGTTGCTCCCTTGGTGATGGACTTCAGTGCAAAGTCTCACTGGCGTCCGAAGAAGAGGCCCGCCTGGAATTGGGCGCCGGTGCTGGGGCATCTGCACCTTGGAACAGTGCTTCCATGCTGAGGAGGCCATGGAGGGCTTTCCCCTTGATGTCATCGGTCGGGGGGCTGGCTTCAGCGTCAGCAGGGCCTTTGCCGCCTCAAAGGCCTCCAGTGTTCACAAGACTGGGGAGTCCGACCCCTCTGCCCAGCCAGGGTCTGCTGACTTTTAGGTCATGCCAATGGTGGGGACCACTGGCTGGGCCCCTTTCCTGCAGCCTTTGGAGTAGCCGGTGCTGGTGCTCCATCTTGAATGGCACGGTGTTTCTTCGGCACCGAGGGACAGCAGTGCCGGGCCTGTGCTGGTGCCAAGAGTGAACACGGTGCTGACGAGGGTCCTGGTGCCGGTGCACGCGCCAACACAGGTCTGAGCTGGCTCCATAAGCGGCTCTCTCTCTCCTTCTGTGTTTGAAGGAGCGGTATATATGGCACTTATCTGTTTGGTTTCACCCAGACACTTAAGGCATCAATCATGCGGGTCGCTGACCGGAAAGGCCTTCCCACAGTCAGCGCATGGCTTGAAGCCTGGCATGACTGAAGAACCAAGCCAGGTCCAGTTCAGATCGATTGCAGCAGAACTACTCTAGCTCTGGCTAACTAAACTGGACAACTCACTCTAAACTAAACTAACTCTGAACTGCAAAGAGAGACGAGGACAGGTACCTGCGAGATCGCAAGGGCGTTCCAGACCATCACTCGGGCGGAAAGAAGGAACTGAAGGGGGGCAGGGACAGCGCCACTTATACAATACCTGGGCCAGAGTGCGGGACTCCAGGGAGCAGTGGCCGATGACCCTGTAGGGGATAAGCTAGGGCAAAAAGGGTTTCTGGAGGACCGTGCACTGCGGCATGTATACCCCTACATCTGAATGGATGTGAGCAGCACTCGAAGAAGAACATAGTGTTGTCTTAAACCATGTAGGGACACTGGTTCAGTAATGTCTCAAAGGAATAGGGCCTACAGAATTACCAGTACCATATTAGTTCCTGCAACACCAGTTTTCCTTGTCATCAAATACAAACCAGTTCAACTCTGCTTAAATTTACGCACTTCTTGTCCAGAGGCAGGTTTGACATATAGCTGCATTGTCTTATGTTGGACTAACACCGCAGGAATGCGCTACACTTTTAGCTTCCCACAGAAGGGCGATAACAGCTAAAGAAGTATCTTCTAATAAGTTTTAAAACTATGTGTTTAAAAAATAGTTTAATTTGATCAACATGAATCAGGCAAAAACTATTTTCTAGAGTAGGTTCCTAAAATTAGTATTGAAGTTTACTGATGGGCAAAGTATTTTTTTGTTGTTGACAAAAAATACCTCTGAACATAATTCAAACATTTACTAGAGCATAAAATAGAATAAAAATAGCCATTTTCATAGCTGAATGTATTAATTATTGTATTCTTATGTCAGCCACATAAGAACTTGCCTCATGCAATTCAATAACGCATTCCTTGAATTGATCAAATGCCTGCATTGCTAACTAGTCTAAGGTGCTCATTTATAGCTTCTAAACTACAGAGGAAAAATAATTTTACAAAAATTACCAAAATCCTATCAAATGCAAGATTACTTAATAACAAACTATTATTGGTAGCAGTTTTGGGAAATAATACAAAATATATACAGCCTTCCAACATTTTGGAAACTAGTAAAAGATTTCAGTTTCTTTAATTGCTTCTCTTAGAGTCATTTGTTCATTTTATTAACACCAGATGCAATAACACAATGCTAAAAATAAACATGCATTAGTTATACAACAAATTTATAATTCCAAAAAATTCTGTTCATTACAATTAGTGAATGCACATATTACCTACCTCCTTTCCACATTTAGTGCATTACTGTTTTAAACAAGTAAAGGGTAAGGAGGTGGAATTGAACTCAATGCTGTTCAGCACCAGTAAAAACTCAACATATCTTTAACATTCCTGTATTCAAAAACATTTTATCTGCATCACTAAACATGTAAAGTTTATAATTTTGTTCCATTTCAAGATGCCTTGATTTATATTTACAATACTTTGTAATCAATAAAACATTTTAAGAATATTTAAAAATTATCTAAATTCATAAAAGTATTGCAGAAATGTATTACATTTAGTTATTTTACGTACATACAAGGAAGTCCATGTAAAAGGTTCATTTGGAGAACTGAACTGATAGAATAAGAGCAATTTTATTAAATTTGCAAAACCCCAATTATTAGAAGGCAGCTGTCATTTAAACATTCAAAAACCCCTAATTGCTGCTTAGTTCTGAATACTATAGTTCCAGTAATATAAATGAATATGTAAACCAACATGTTTTTGAGATCATCAGTAGAAAATGTATTTCCACAGACATAACATGTTTAATAATGATGATGATTTTTAAAAAAACTATTAGGATGTAGTGATATCTGAACAGGCAATTCAGTTTGCTCATTAAAACAACGGTCTTTACCAGGCTTTCAGTGATAGCTGTTTTCAATGTAAGATATTTTTAGCAGCTAATTGTTTTTCCAGTTAAACTTTCTACAATGCTAAAATATTAAAATCAGATGCATAATACTTTAGTAGAATGTTCAAATTCCAATTTACTTTGGCATCTAAATCCTCTATTAAAATGTAGCCACACAATATTGACGTTTGTAGCCCCAGAGCCAAAAATGAACCAACCAAATGTACATACTGTAATTTAATCTCCGCTCAGTTAGGTATCCCAAAATTAAGAAAAAGTAATAGAAAAGTAAAAAGAATCAAATAAAAAATATTGCACAGCCACATTACTTAGAAAGTAAAGTTGATGTTAGAAAGCTCTAAACATGGATGATATAAATTATCTTCCATAGAAAAGTATAAATATTTCTTAAAATATAGCTGCAGCTATACTTTAATACCACACATTATCTGATTCATCTGTTAATGAGGTAATAGTCAAGTCTCTTACAATCCTTTTCTTCTACTGGAAATATTTTAGGGCAGCAACCAGAAAGAATTTTTCTAAAAATATTTCTGAATCAAGGACAGCAATGTGTGCTGCTCTCCCTATAAGAGAATCGGCTGTATTGGGCAATGCATTGATGACATTGTAACGAACCAAGTTACATTCCTTGTTTTGAAGAACTGGCAGAAGCAGGTTCTGGATCATTTCTGCATAAATTGGTCCTATAAAAAACAAACAAACAAAAACCTTGAATTACATGCACCATACAGAATGAGCTATTGTTATGCGCCCCGAATATGAAAATATAAACATACTCTAGAAAACAGAGACCTATTTTATATTTCCAGGGGGTTAGCCGCGTTAGTCTAATTCAGCAAAACAAATAAAGAGTCTGGTGGCACTTTTAAAGACTGACCAATTTATTTATCACATGAGCGTTCGTGGGAGAGATCCCATTTCCAGATGCTTGAAAATGGAAAAAAAGTATAGAAAGGAGAGATAAATGCAGCGAAGTGATATAGTGGGATCTCTCCCACGGAAGCTCATGCGATAAATACATTTGTTAGTTTTTAAAAGTGCCACAGGACTCCTTGTTTGTTCTATTTTATATTGTCTCTCTACTAAGAGAAAATTGGAACCTAATTTCCATAGACTTATTTTAAAAGATAATCTTATAACCCATAATTTTACTGTTTGCATTTCATAGTGAAATTGTGTTTCTCAGTACTAATTTATGATGACGCTCCAATATTTTGCCTATCTACTAGTCAGAAAGATAATGCTGCAGAACAAATGTACCATAATATCCCCTGAAGAACTACATGCATAATGATCCTTCCTAAATGGGAAAAATTAACTTCCGTTTCACGGAACTGGGCCTCCACTAAATAACATCTGCCACTTATTACAAAAAACTTACAGATGTCATTATGCTCCCAAAATCAACAGCAAAGCTTCTGACTGACTTCAGTGAGGATATAGTCCAGGCTCTACAATAGCACTTTTAAAGTTTTTTTTTTTTTTAACATAGTACTCCCTTTACAAAAAACCAGAAACATCTTACATAGAAAATTTAGTTATTTCAAAGTAATGGTTTATCTTGACCTTTGTTCTGGAGCCATCCATGGACTAAAAACAGACAGACTTCACAGGCTATTCATTTATTACCTGATTGTTTATCTTTCAGAGCTGTTTTACACATCTCTATGCGGGCAGAGTGATAAGGAACATAACGATCCTGCAGGGATCCGACTAATACTATGTTTTTGAAGTAATGTAGACCTGTAAGAAGGGAAAGAAATGGTAAATATAAGCAATATGAATCACTGGAAAATTGCTGCAAGATTAATATTTAAACAGAAACTTGATATTGATTTATTATTACATCTTATAAAAAATGAAAAGAGATCAATTCATTAGAGCCAAAAAATAATATCCAACAAAGTTACATTTAAAACCTTCCAAAACTGGTGAGCATTTTCCAACAGCCAGATGTTACAGTCTAAAACCAAAACACCTTTCAAATAACTGAAATAAGAGACTTCTTGAAAGAAAGCAACCAAAGTGAAAGTTTTTATTGTTTAACAGCGAGATTAAAATTGCAATTAATCAGGTTTTTTTTATATCAAATGCATTTGTTTTGAGTAATTGCTTCAGTTAACTGTGAGTAACTGTTAGCCCTAATGAATATGTGATGGTCTATTGGGGAACTCACCAAACCTCTCTGTTTCTGTTTCCACATCTGCAGATAACACTTACCTACTTCTCAGGAGCGTTTTGAGGATTAATTTCCATTAAAAAAATGCAATCCATTTTTTATTTTCTAGTAAATACTAAGTATTTAATTAGATAAAATCTGCTTTTTTTCCACTAATTGAATATGACTATTCTACTCGAAAGTACAAAACCACTATATTTTCCAGCTGTCTGAATTTCCAAGGTAGATTTAAAATTATAGCTAAGAGAAAAATTAAAAAAAATGTTTTTGCCTTTCAATTTATTCTGAAAAATTAAATGACAACATTTTTCTTTTATGTTGAAAAGTTAATGCTGTAACATATAAGATTCAGTGTATATGGAACACAGATTTGCATTTTCATGTATTTTATGCTTTTGTGGCAAAGAGTTTTATAAACTGAACAGCTTGCATGTCACTGTAGCTGGCAAACTGCTATCATTTCTTACCACAGTATGAAATATTTCAGTCATGTCTAAGATCCCAGAAATTAACAGACTGTGACTGCTTAAGACAGGATAGGCAGATTTCAAAGATATTATTCCCAAAGGTAACAGGCTCATCTTAAAAATTAGCATCAAGAGGACAGCAACATCATAAAACGGATCATCACACACACACACACACACACACACACACACACACACACACACACAC
>ML685883.1:2599201-2627759 GCA_007922175.1 Pelusios castaneus
ATTTAAAATGTGTTAGCTAACATTTTTAAAACACAACCTATTTTTCCAGTCTAGAGAGGGCTTAATAAGGATAGGCCTCTGGGAGCCCTCCATAAGTTCTTGAACCCCAGCAAAGTCTCTAAAAAACAAGTTACATGGTTTCAAGGGGAAGAAAAGGGACACTATTAATAGAGCTGGAACTGCACTTTTCCATTAATTCATTATTCTATCTTACAAATATGTCTAAACAGCCACTGTGGATTTGTAGCGTTTTTAAATAAATTGACTTAGTATCACCTTGCTATGTTTGTCTGTACTTAGAGGAGAAAGCATGCATGCTAGTTGATTACTAAAATGTACTCATTCTTTATGCTTTTGTTTCTCTATGACTATTAATAGGATATATAACCTAGGCTCTGCAAAAACAAATGAAAAATGCTTCGTTTTATTCAGATAAAACTCAGGCATTTTATACAGACATGGGTTAGAGACAGATTATTTCATATGTTTGTGAAATGATGAAGACGACGTCGGGACAAGGGGAAGAGAATGTATGTGGACTGGGAATAGACTCTCTACTGAGATATCAAAATCGCAACTTTCTATAGGATGACAGTCCTAGAGCATCTGAAACTCAGATATTCTCTTAGTGCTGCTCCCCCCCCTTTAAGATAACAAGCAGAATGAGATTACAAGGGGAAAAAAGTAAGGAAGATGCTTCTGCTGGGTTCCCATGTGATACAATTCCTATGCTACCTGAAGAAGCTGTCTGCACCTAAAGGTAAGATGGAATCTTTTTAGAAACTGAGCTGCTCTAGTTTCCTTCAGTTTCCTCAGGAGTCTTATTACTGAGCAGACTGTACCTTTGAAAAGGGAGAGGAACAGAATTTCCCAAAGCATCCAGTGTGGACAGACTCACTTGTTGTCTCTCTACTTGCATTACAAATATTAGCCCCCAGTGGTTACTGTTGTGAAGGAAAATTTCAAAATGTGACCTAAGTGCAACCAATGCAGCAATGTCGGTCTGTGTTTGCAGAGTCTAAAACAATAGTTCTGAGGTCCAAACTGCATAATCTTCATAAAATGCATGAACTCTTACTTCAAGTGCAAACTACAACACAACCTTAAATATAGAGCTGGCAACTGGTGCCTTCGTGAGTATTGTTAGTTACCAAGGATTGATGGTATGGTATGGTCCATATAGTAAATAAGATACACTTCGTGACTTATCTTCTCTTTGATTTCTCCTATAATATATTGAAGACAATAATCCAGGATGGCCCAGAATATATTACAATCAGTCCATGATGCCTATAATGCAACAGATTGCTGTCCTGCCTAAATCCCTACCATAGGACCTTAAGGTTTCAGGATTGCAGAGACCATCAAACTAATTCTCACAGTGTAGATCTAAAAGTTAATATATTATATTCTTCAGTTACTTTTGCTTTTAAGATTAAATTAGAGCTGTTACATTTTAAAACAACAATCAGTAACCTGCCACCACAGTACTATTTATAGCTCTAATACTGTGTATTAAAACTATTAGTTTTTCATTTAGAAGCTCATATCTTCTCATTTTCTCTAACCTTCATTTTAACACATTTTTCTCCAACCTGCTCTTTTTTTGTACCTGAATATCAAGTACCTGCATGACAGTTTAGGACAGTACTAACCATGTACATTCTAGTGGGTATTGTATACTTTATAGAAATAAAGTAATATTCAGCATATTACCTGATTTTTGAAATAGTTAGGTTGTAAATTTGAATATATTGTATTATTTCATCTAAAAGGCGATCAGTCATGGAATCAAAATCAGCAAAGGTGTCATTCTGTACAAAGGGAAAATAATTATTTACATTACAAATATTGTCAATTATTTTGCATTCAATATAAATTCTTATTCGTCAGTAATAACTAAACACACTTATAAAAACATGCATACTAAAAAGAGGTTTCTTACCTGTAACAGATGTTCTTCGAGAGGTGTGCGCGCGCTGTGTGCACGAATCTTCGGAGACTTTTCCCCAGCAGTACCCATCGGGTTGGAGCAGGCGCCCCCTGGAGTGGCACCCTCATGGCGCTGCATAAATAGCCCTGCCGACCCGGCAACCCTTCTGTTCCTTCTCGCCTTACTCCGACAAGAGGAGTTGGTGGGTGGGTATTGGAATGGGCATGAGCACACCTCTCGAAGAACATCTATTATAGATAAGAAACCACTTTTTCTTCTTCGAGTGTGCTCATGCTGATTCCAATCCTGGTGATTTATCAGCTAGCCCACGGATGGAGGGGTCTGAGCCTTCATAGCACGGTTTGGAGGACTGCCCTTCCTACTGTTGCGTCATTCCTACTTTGCTGTCTAATTGCATAATGGGTGGTAAAGGTATGAAATGAGGACTAGGTCACCGCCCTACAGATCTCCAGGGTGGGGACGTGGGCTAGGAATGCAGTGGACGAGGCCTGGGCCCATGTTGAGTGAGCTGTAAATGGTGGGGCTGGGCGCTTGGCCAGGTTGTAACAGGCCTTGATGCATGAGGAAATCCAAGGAGCTCCTCTGGGATGTCACTGGCTGCCCTCTCTTATTTTCCACTGTGGCCATGAATAATTGGGTGGTGTTCTGGAAGGGTTTGGTTCTTTCCAGATAGAAGGCTAGGGCTCTACATATGTCCAAGATGTGTAGCGCCCTTTCCTTCTCAGTAGTGTGGGGTTTTGGGAAGAAAACTGGAAGAAAAATTTCCTGACTACAGTGAAAACTAGAAACAACCTTGGGCAGGAAGGCGGGATGCGGGTGCAGCTGGACCTTATCATTGTGGAAAACTGTGTACGGCGGCTCGGAGGTTAAGGCTTTCAACTCCGAAACCCTGCGCACCGAGGTGATGGCTATAAGGAGGGCAACCTTCCAGGAGAAATACAACAGGCAGCATGACCCCAAGGGCTCGAAGGGCGGGCCCATTAGCTTTGAGAGGACCAGATTTAGGTCCCATGCCAGGATCGGTCGTCGCGTTGGAGGGTATAACTTCTCCAGGCCCTTTAGGAACCAGGAGACCAAGGGGTGCGAGAATATGGATTTTCCCCTCTCTCCCTCGTGGAAAGCTGAGATGGCTGCAAGGTGAACTTTTATTGACAAGAAGGCCAGCCCTGAGTGTTTTAGGCAGAGAAGATAGTCCAATACAAGGGGAACAGGGGCTTCAGCTGGGGGGATTCCCTTTTCCATGGACCATGTGGTGAACCTAGACCATTTGGCTGAATATGTTTTTCTCATGGAACACTTCCTGCTCTCAAGGAGGACCTTCCTGACCTGGTGTGAACAACCTCTTTCCCTCTCGCTCAGCCACAGTTTCCAAGCTGTTAGATGTGTAGGGACTGCAGGTTGGGGTGGAGAAGGGCCCCGTGAGTCTGTGATATCAGGTCCAGCCAGTCGGGTAGCCAGATTGGGGGGCTCACTGACAGTTGCCTTAGAGTTGGGAACCAGTGTTGCCTGGGCCACGCTGGGGCTATCAATATGACTGACACTTTGTCCCTTTTCACCTTTAGTAGGACTCTGTGGATAAGAGGAAAGGGAGGAAATGCATACAGGAGATCCGATCCCCAGTTTATGAGGAACGTGTCCGAGAGTGACCCCGGGCTGTGCGCCTGGAAGGAGCAGAATTGGTGGCATTTCCTGTTCTCCCTGGTGGCAAACAGGTCCAGACGGGGAAACCCCCACCTCCGGAAGATCTCCCAGAGAACATCTGTTCTCGTGGGCCACAAACGCTCGGATCAGGGTATTCTGAGCGCCTGGGAGGTGAGAAGTCTCTAGGTGTATAGAGTGGGCTATACACTCCTCCTAAAGCTTCCCAGCTTCCCTGCAGAGCGGGGAAGAATGGGCACCCCCTTGCCTGTTTAGGTAGAAGACGGCAGCTGTGTTGTCCATCAGGACTTCTACGTTCTGGCCCTGGATCTGTGCCCAAAATGCTTTGCAGGCCATTCGGACCACCCTCAGTTCCCTTACGTTTATATGAAGTTTCAGCTCCTCTTGAGACCAGAGACCTTGTGTCCTTAGGTTACCTAGGTGGGCTCCCCATCCTAGCTGAGATGCGTCCGAAACTAGTGTTGCAGTTGGGCAGGGTTTCTCGAATGGGACCCCCGCCATGAACTGTTCTCGGTCTAGCCACCACTGTAGCAACTGGACCACTGTAGCCGGGAGTGACATTACTTTGTCCAAGTTGTCCCTGTGCGGGCAAAACACCTACCGAAGCCACAACTGGAGCGGCCTGAGGTGGAGTCTGGCATGCTGGACCACATATGTGCACGAAGCCATGTATCCCAGTAGCGTAAGGCATCTTCTTGCCATTGTCGTCGGGAATGTACTCACGGACCTTATGATGCCCTCCATCAGTTGAAAACAGGTCTCTGGGAGGGAGGCTTTCCTCTGGGTAGAGTCTATGACTGCTCCAATAAATTTGATTTTTTGGACTGGTACCAGTGTTGACTTTGATTCGTTTAGTTGTAGGCCTAGCTTTGCGAATGTTTGCTTTATAAAAATCACCTGGGACTCTACCTGAGACCTGGAGCGGCCGTTTAGGAGCCAATCGTCCAGGTATGGGTACACCTGGACGCCGTGCTTCCTGAGGAATGCGGCCACCACTGTCATACATTTCGTAAAGACCCTTGGTGCCGCAGAAAGGCCAAATGGGAGCGCAGAAAAATGGAAATGGTTCAAACCTGCTAAGAACCTGAGGAATCTCCTGTGTGGAGGGAATATTGAGATGTGGAAATACGCCTCTCTGAGGTTGAGGGCAGCATAGTAAACCCCCGGATCCATGGATGGGATGATTATGGCTAGGGAGAACATGCGGAACTTGGTTTTCTTTATGAACCTGTTTAGGGCTTGCAGGTCTAATATTGGTCTGAGCCTGCCCTTTGCTTTCAGAATCAGGAAGTATCTCGAATAGAACCCCTTCCCTAGATGTTCCCAAGGGACCTCCTCTCTTGCCCCTGATTTCAGCAATTTTTGAACCTTCGCTATGAGGAATTGTTCGTGGGTGGGGTCCCTGAAGAGGGGCCGGGATGGGGGGTAGAGGTGAACTGGATGGAGTATCCCATTCTTACTGTGCAAAGGACACATTTGTCTGATGTGATATGGGACCTTGCTTGGTAAAAATAGGATAATCTGTCTCAAAAGGGCGGATGAGGATCTGGGGTTTGTACTAGCGTGTCACCCTCGGGCGCACCTTCAAAAAGCTTGTTTTGGGGGCTGGGGCTGCTTGCCTGAGCCGGGCTGGTGAGGGGTTTTCCGCCTGTATCCCGTTTCTACTTTTGGAGTAGTCCTGTCTGGGAGGATAGAACCTCCTTGGGGGTGGGGGAGAGGGGCGACTTGAAGTGTTTCCTTTGGGTTGCGGGGGTATGCATACCCAATGACTTTAGGGTGGCCCTAAAGAGTCTTTTAGGCTGTGGAGTTTGGAGTCAGTTTGGTTCGAGAAGAGGCCTTTCCCTTCGAAGGGAAGGTCCTTCAGTGTTGATTGAGCCTCTAGGGGGAACCCCGATGCTTGCAGCCACGAGCAGTGCCTCATCGTAAGGCCTGAAGCCATTTCCCTGGCTGCTGAGTCCGCAGCATCAAGCACTGCTTGGAGAGAGGTTCTTGCCACCGCCTTCCCCTCACTGATCAGGGATACGAACTCCTCCTTAGCCTCTGGCTGGATCTGCTCCTTGAGCTTTGCCATAGTATCCCAGGAGTTGAAGCTATACTTACTGAGGTCTGCTTGTTGGTTCACAATCCTCAGTTGCAGGCCACCCATTGTATAAACCTTTCGCCCAAACAGGTCGAGCCTTTTATTATCCTTGGCTTTGGGTGCCGGATCCTGGACACCTTGGCGGTCTTTGTTATTGGCCGCTGAGACCACGAGGGAGTCCGGCTGCAGGTGGGTGAACAGGTAATGGTGGTCCTTGGAGGGGGCGAAGTATCTTCTGTCAACTCCCTTTGCAGTAGGCGGTATGGAAGATGGGGATTACCAAAAGGTTTTTGTAGTGTTTAGAACTGTCTTAATGATGGGGAGTGCAATTCTGGATGGGCCCTCCGGTGCCAGGATGTCCGTCAGGGGGTCCGGATCATCATGGACCTCCTCCACATGGAGGCTCAGGTTTTGTGCCACCCTCTTGAGTAAGGCTTGGTGCACCTTATAGTCCATTGGGGGAGGCAGCATGGGTGGTTCCATTAGGGCCTCACCGGGGGAAGAGGATGAGGATGCTCTAGGTTTCCCTTCGAGCTCCTGTGTCCCCTTCTCCTGGGTCCATCAGTTCCCCTTCCTCCCCCGCGGGTGAGCCCGCACTGGGGGCATCACTTTCAGAGGCCTCTGGATCCCGTCCAAGGGAGGCTGATGGGAGAGCTTTATGGAGGGTCTTCCCTTTGCCTGGTCCCTGGCTCTCAGTTTGGGTGACTCCTCCAGTTGATATTACCGACTGTTGGGTGGCCTGGGGCTGATAGTATGCCCATGGGGTCCAAAATGGCCATACGGGGGTGCTTGCCACTGAGGTTGCCAAGCCCCTAGGTTGGTGGAGCAGATTGGGCTCTCCTTTGTCTCTCCCGGCCGGGAGGACTCTGATCTCAGAGACCAAGGCGGTGCCGAGAGCGAAGCTTGTTTTGCTGGGTGTCTCGGGGCGGAGAGTGGTATCAGGATGGAGATCAGGCCTAGAGCGGGGAGCGGTGCTGGGGTGGAGTTTGGCTCCAGGAAGACAGGTGCTGGGATGACTAATGGTGCCGGGGTGTTGAGCAATACCTGGCTTGGGAGCGGTGCCGGAGCGGTGAGCTTCAACCGCATGGGGAGCAGTGCCGAGACGTTGATGGGCAGAGAGGTGAGTACTGGTGCCGGGACGTTGACCTGTACTGGGATCTCGACCAGCGCCGTGATCTGGATCGGTTCCGAGAGCAAAAGCGGTGAGGTGGTGAGAGGTCACGACTGTGCCCCGAGCAGCTCTGCGAGTACTTCCTTGAATATGGTGATTGCCGGTGATGCGGGGAGCCCTGGTAGGACTCCGCTCTACTCCAAGACACCGATCGGAACCGGTAGGGGGATCTGGACCTGCGCCTTGACTTCGATCTCCCCTTTGAAGGCAACTGGTGCTGAGTCGTTAGAGAGGGAGACCAGCACCAGGATGGTAGGTGTGGCGTGGGGGACTTGGGTCTCATCAGTGGGGGTTTTCCCTTAGACTGAACCCCTGACTTCGGTCCCGAGAGAGAGGGTGGGAGACTGGTGTGCCATCATGGCTATCAAGTCCCGAGCTGCCTTGAAGGTGTCCGGAGTGAATGGCATGAGTAGGTCTCCTATGCCACTCTGCTGGGGGGGGGAGGGGGACCTTGGGCCTACATGGGACCCTTGTGTCCCTTGCTGGGCCGTGAGTCTTGGACTGTCAGTTTTGTAGGTGGGAGGCCACCCTGCTCCACCCTGTGCTTTTTCCTAGGCACTGGTGAATGAGAGCGGTGCCGGGGCCTGTCAGTTGCTCGGTGCGCTCCCGTTGCTGGGGTCTTCGGTGCCAGTACCTTCGTCGATGTTGAGATGCTCCATACAGAAGTTCCCGGCGTCATGTCCAGGGACTGAGGCCCTAATGCTGCCTCCATCAGAAATTGTTTTAGCCGGGCGCTCCTTTCCCTCCTGCTTCTTGGCCTGAAGCTTTTACAGATCTTGCAATGATCTGTTTGGTGCTCCTCTCCGAGGCACTTAAGGCATGAGTCGTGAGGGTCACCTTTGGGCATGGGCTTTTGGCAGGAGCTGCATGGCTTGAACCCTTGGGTCTGTAGCATGTCCCGGGAGCCCCGGGGTTAGGCCCGTGGCCCCGGTTTCCTTCTCAACTTACTGTGCCTCTTTCTTTCTTGAGACGGAGGAGAATGGCTAAACTAGCACTTGTGCTGGGGAATGTGAGGAAGCTTGCCTAAGGCAAGAGATCACTGCTCCAATGACCGCCACTGGTGGTAAGAAGGAACTGAAGGGTTGCCGGGTCAGCAGGGCTATTTATGCAGCGCCATGAGGGCGCCACTCCAGGGGCCGCCTGCTCCTGTTACCGCTGGGGAAAAGTCTCCGACAATTCGTGTACGCGGTGCGCACACACCAGGATTGGAATCAGCATGAGCACACTCGAAGAACAACTTTGACATCAGAATACAACAGTGGAACACGCTGTTGGGTGGGGCTTTTGGGGAACAGGGAATAAACTATTGTTTTTACATCATTTTATGTTAAGTGCTTTGCTCTAAAAAACACTAAAATAAATTACAGTATAAGATACCATTAGTTTAGTCCATTGGTTCCCAACATTTTTGGCTTGAAGGCTACAGATATCATTTTTACAGTCCTGAGAGCCACCAATCTCTGTCTCCTTCCCCCACGGCAGCAAGATGGAAGGAGTTCAGTGAAGAGGTTGCCTCCCTCCTCACTGATCTCCCATCCCCCTGGCTGCAGCAGGGAAATCACATGTTCTATAGACCAGTGTGTTTCACCCAGGTCCCTAGGCAGTGGCTCCCTTCTGCAGCCAGGAGAACAAGAGATCAGTGCTCTCCTCGCTCTAGCTCCAGCAGGGACCCCACGCAAAGCACTTTGCTGTGTTCGTTGCTACAGCTGGGGGAAGGGAGCGCTGATTACCTATCCGCTGGCTGCAGCAAGGAACCTGCACCAGTCTGGCAGCCCACAGGAACATGCTCCGCCTGGGTCCTTAGGCAGCAGCTCCTTTCTGCAGTCAGCAGGAAAGGAATGGCGGGCAGGTTAAAAGTCTGTGCAAACCACTTTTGGCCCTGGGGCCACAGGTTGGGAACCCCTGGTTTTACCTCTATCACATATATATGCACAGTGTCATCAGCTGGACAGAGAAAGGCATATATCCCAGACTAAGCAACACTGTATCTGAAATGATGAGGCAATTTACAGTGTGAAACAGTAGAATTTACTGTATGCTTCTCTTTTGTTTCAAAGTGTGAAAAGACAGACTTTATTTCAACCTAGAGCTGCATCTCTCTCTACTAATTAATAGCAACAAGTTACAGTGGCTGTGGACTGAGATCAAATGAGTTGTTTCGCCTCATATCCATTAATGACTGACTGTCTGTAATATATATTGTAATACGATAAAAATCATGTAAGAATATCAGCTATACTTTTTAAAGCTAAAGTAATTTGAAAATTACTCTTAAAAAAAACCCCACCAAAATTTAAGATTGGTAATTGTTACTGATTTGACATCATAATGTCAATATTTCAATATAATGACAAAAGGCTGATTATTTTGTGATTCTCAGATTCTGTTATATGACACAGCAGCTCCTCTTTCTCCCCACCCTGGGCTTCACTTCTGGCAGACAGAATGAAGAAAAATTAGGGATGTTCTTGTCTGAACTGATTATTATGCTGAGAATGCTTGGTACAGTTGTGTACACACACACGCACACGCGCCCCTCTCTACAGAGCATTCAGAGATACATAAATAAATATTACTATACTTTATTCAAGATCCTGTCAGTTTGTACAATTGCTTTAGAATAGTCTAAAATTAAACTACAGGGAATCATTTGAATGGACCATTTTATGACCACTTAGTCTCTTTAAATACAATAGGAATCTGAATGGGCTAAGCAGTCTGTATCTATAGATACATCTGCAGGATCAGAGTCTGAATTCATTACAAATCAATAATAATGTTAACTAAGTACGCATTATTTTTAAAAAACTGCACACAATTTAATTCGTACAAAAATCTTTTTGTTGTTTACAAATACCTGGTTCCTCTCAGACATAAGAAAATCTATTCGTCCTCCAGGTAGTCCAAGCTCAATGTAAGTCTTCACTAATCTTAGATCTGCACTATTACCTTAAAACAAAAAAATGATGTTCAAATGTTAGCTATGGCAAAAGTTATCTTGCTGTATAACAAGGTCAGTATGCTAATTCAGAAAGAAGATTGACAACATGGATAAAGAGATAACTGCAGCACTGGCACTTCTCAAAAAATTAATGTCCATTTTATATTTTACCATTTCAAAATTTAAACTAATTAAGACTTGGGATGCTGTAGTAGCAAAACCAAACAATGATATAATCAAAATCTACAGAAATGATGTGACGCTCCCAGCCATTTTGGAAAACCCAGGATTAACATAGCTAAATTTTGGTGACTACGTACACAACACTATACATTCACTACACGTTAAGACAGAAATGACAACAAAGTTCTAACTAATTTTGGTAAAATTCATGGACTAAGACTGGAGGAGCAGAACTGGAGAATTTGAGGGATTATAGGGGGGAGGCAGAAGGGATGAGTTAGAAGTAGAACTGCATAAGGATTTCTAAGGTGGAAGGGCAAAATGGATTAAAAAGGTTATTGACCTGTTCATTAACTGTTGTTCTTTGAAATGTGTTGCACATGTCCATTCCATTCTTTGCATCTGTATATCCAGCCATCAGAAATTTTTTCCCTTCATGGTACCCTTTGGGTAGCTCGACAGTCTCTGCTGCTGTGTGCTACTGCATACAGATATAAAAGGTCAGAGCCACTCACAGTATCCCTAGTTTCTGCTGGAATGCTGATGTAGAGGGGTGGGAGAGCAGTTCATAGAATAGATATGGGCAACACACCTCAAAGAACAACAATTACTGAACAAGTTAACTTTTGTCTTCTTCGAGTCATTGCACATGTGCATTCCACTCCTGGTAATTCACAAGCTGTGAAATAAGAGGTGGAATCAGAGTCTATTTCAATAAAGAACAATTTGTATAACTCTAGCATTGTCTCAAGTCCTTGGCAACAGCAATTGTGTGGACTGAGGACAAGTCTGATGCTCTACAAATGTCCACAACTGGAACACGTGCTAGAAAAGTCAAACAGGTCAATTGTGGTCTTGTTGAATGAACTGTGGCTCTGCTTTGCAGTTTTTCATTAGCTAGGTCATAGCAGATGTGTATCCAAAAGGTTACCCAAGAAGAAATTCTGAGTGGAGGTGATGCTGATTGTCCTTTTATTCTGCTTCCCACAACTAGAAATGGTTGAGGGGACTTACAAATGTGTCTGTACAGGTAGAATGCCAGAGATCTTATGACATCCAGAGTGTGCAAACATTTTCTTCCTTGCTTTAATGTGGCTGCGGGCAGAATGCTGGTAAGTAAACTGGCTGGTTAATACAAAAAAAGAACTCTGCCTTTGGGACAAGCCTCAGATGAGGATGTTCTTAAAGAAGATCTCATAAGGAGGCCCAGACTTTAAGGCATGCAGCTTTTTTTACTTTTCTGGAATAGGTGATGGCAACCAAAAATGCCACCTTCATTGATAGATATAGCAGACAGCAAATAGCCACAGGCTCAAATGGAAGACTCATAAGTCTTCTCAACACTAAGATCAAATCCCATGGGAGAACAGGGTCATGTACCTGATGATACATCTGCCAGATCATTTTGGACTCCCAGTAGGTAATAAACTTCTAGATCTATCATGTTGATAATGCAGTACTCCCAAAGCAGAGATGGCTCAACAGAATGGAGACAAGCAGACTCCTTCCTCCATGCTGAGGCAGCACATGGCTGATGTGCTGTCTGTAAGGATTAACAGGCAGTTTATCTTGATCTGTAGAGAATCCAGATGGGCCCCCAGATGGGCAGATACATCTGACACTCATGTGAGCACTGATTGCAGATGAGCAAAGGGAAGACCCACACATACGCTGGTGGACAAGTCCAGTCAATCTAGGAAGCTAGGGGACATGAGAGGGCACCCTCACCACTAAGTCTACATTAAGACAGTTTGGTGAGTAGATTGAGACTAGCCAACCCTGAGGCACGATCCATTTATGTCCACAGAAGCCTCAAACAGTTTCATGCGGTTGTGATTGCATGAGCTTTGAGAGCTATTTGAGATCAATTGCCTGAAACCTCAGTTTCAGAAGAAAAGTTCTGACTTGACTCAAGTCTAGTATAGCCCCCATAAACTCTATCCTCTGAACTGGGGAGAGGAGAGACATTTCTTCATTGACTAGCAGTCTCAAAAGCAGTGAATGCTGACTGGATCAGAGATACACTGACATGGCCAGTTGCTCAGACAGAGATAAGCTTGAACTTGGTGTTCTTCTAATTGAAGCTAAGCAGTTGGCACTGAATCAGATCAGGACAGGTCTGATTGATGCCTCCATCGTTAGGAACTTCAGTCTAGCTTCCTTATTCTTTTTCGTCTTAGGATGGAATACCTGGTAAATCTGGCATCAGTGTTTCACACTTGGTTCTCCCATGCACTTAAGACAACTATGGTGTGGGTTGCTCACCAGCATAGATTTTGAGCGGGAAGCACACTGCTTGAAGCCTGGCAATTAGTGCATGCCTCACTGCTGGCAGCAGAATTCCAAAATGTGGAAAAAACAATGAAATAATTTTTTTTTTTTAAAAACAAAACAACTAAAACTTACTAATAACAACAAGTAGTGAACTACACTTATGTGTATACTATATACACAAAGTGGAGAGTAAATTGTTCTGGCAATGAACAGAAGCTCAATTGACCATCGTGGGCAGTAAGAAGCAACTAAGGTGGACTGGGGGAAGCTCTGCCCCTTTATGCCTGTATGCAGTGGCATACATCACCAGAGGGTGTTTAAACCGCCCACCAGATAACTGCTGAGGGAAAAGACTTCCAATGGCTATGTCTATACTTGTTAAAATTAGTTTGAATTAGTTAGTTCGAACTAACTAATTCAAACTAATTTTAGTTAGTTCGAATTAGCAATCCCCATTCATTTCAATGGCCGGTTAGTTTGAACTAAGAAATTAGTTCAAATTAACATGGCCACATTGGTTAATTCGAACTAGTTAGTTCGAATTAACCCGTTAGTTCAAATACCCTATTCGAATTAGTTAGTTTGAATTAAGAAGCCCTTAATTCGTACTAACTAAAGCCTAGTGTAGCCATGGCTTTAATTAGTTCAAATTAAGCCTCCGTAATTCGAACTAATTTGCCAGTGTAGACATAGCCATAGATACCATGAATGAAATGCACAAGTGCAATCATTTGAAGCAGAATTATAGAAATATAGGGCTGGAACAGATCTTGAGAGGTTATCTAGTCTTTCCCCCTGCACTGAGGCATAACCAAGTATACCTAGACCATTACTGATAGACATTTGTCTCACCATTTTAAAAAACCTCCAATAATGGAGATTCCAAAAACTTCTCTCAATAACCTATTGCAGTACTTAAGTATCCTTATAGTTAGAATTCTTTTCCTACTATCTCCCAAAGCTCCTTTTCTGCAGATTAAACTGATTGATTACTTCTTTTCCTACCTTCAATGGGCATACAGACCAATGGATCACATCTTCTTTGTAACATCCCTTAATACATTTGAAGATGCCATCTCAATCTTTTCTCAAGACTAAACATGCCCAGGTTTTAAACCTTTCCTCGTAGGTCAGATTTTCTAAACTTTTTATCATTTTTTGTTTGCCTCCCCTGGACGCTTTCCAATTTGTTCATATTTTTCCTCAATTGTGGCACCTGAAGTGGACAAAGTACTCCAGGTGAGGCACCGCCAGTGCCAAACAGAGCAGGATAATTACCTTCTGTGTCTTACACAACACTCCTGTTAAAACTCCCCAGAATTAAGTGAACCTTTTTTGCAACTGCATCATGTTATTGGCTCATACTCAATTTGTGATCCTCTATATCCCTCAGATCTTTTTCTGTGGTACGGTTCCCTAGTCCATTATTTCTTATTTAGTATTTGTGTATTTGATTTTTCGTTCCTAAGCATAGTGCTCTGCACTTGTCTTTATTGAATTTTACCTAGTGTTTTCAGACTGTTTCAATTTATTAAGGTCCTTTTGAATCCTAATACTCTACTCAAAATTACCGCAACCCTTCCCAGCTTGGTGTCATCTGCATTTTTACAAACTTACTCTTCAATTCCATTAATGAAACCATTAATGAAAATGTTGACTAGTACCAGACCCAGGACAGATTTGTGTGGGACTACATTAGTTCTGGCCTCACAGTTTGATAGCAACAATTGATCACTTCTCTTTTTCAATCAGTTGTTGATTGTTGAAAGATAGGACTAACATCCCTAGAGTGCTACACAAGAGACAAAGATCCAGATTTCTGTGGGACTACATTAGTTATGGCCTCACAGTTTGATAGCAACAATTGATCACTTCTCTTTTTCAATCAGTTGTTGATTGTTGAAAGATAGAACTAACATCCCTGGAGTGCTACACAAGAGACAAAGATCCCTTAAGACTGGTTTAATTGGCCTCCTGAAGATTCCTCTTAGGGGAATCCCTCAGTGGTTTGATGACCGATGCAAAAATACCTTCATCCTGTCTATATTACAGCTTCCACTGTTGCTACTATCAGCTGACCTGCTCCAGCAGTGAATTATACATCTGAATTTTGCCAGGAAAGAGAGAGAGAAAAGATTCCTCTTTTTTGGTTTCAGGTTCACCATATAGTAAAAATATTGTAGGATTACAAGAAAAGGGTACTCTGCTAAATGATCAAATTCATTATACAAGTCACAGTTCCTGATAGGAAGACTACAATCTCTTACCATTTTTCAAACCAGTAGATGAGAAGAGTTTGATATGAGGCATAGTAGGGTTACAAGGTCATGGTTTTAGCAACAATTTATTATGGATGGGTTAACTGCTATATAATTCTTGGCATTACATGTTAGGAAAATCTGGATGGGGGAAAGAGCATCTTCCAGCTCAATATAAAAGTCAAATTAGATAGATGCTTAGAATGAATGCTCCCTAGACAGAGAAGTGAGTAGAAAATATTTGGATATTTGTTTTTAAACATGGAAATCTGATAGCTGAACAGGAAGCATGATTATGGTATCTAGGAACTGCTATATCAAATCAGACCAGTGCTCTATCTACTATGCTTCAATATTTCCTTAACTGGTCAGTATCAGATGCTTCATGGGAAGGTACAGAAAACATCCATACTGGACAATGATGGAATAATCCACAACAGTTAGTAGTCTGCTCATGTCCTGAAGCATGTGAATATATATCTAACTTCTTTATATCCTTCTTAATTTAAAGGGTGGATGTTCTCATTACCAGAATAAATGTCTAATCCTTTTCTAAATCCTACTATGGAACTTCAACCTCTTGAGGTATCTGTTGAGGTCTCGCAGGTCCAGGATAGACCTCAAGCCAAGTTTTTGAGATCAGGAAGTAGTGGTAACAGAAGCCTCTCTCCATCAGTTCTCAAGAGACCTCCTCCACTGCACCCACTTACAGTAGGGTCTGCATTTCTTGGACAAGAAGTTGCTCGTGAAAGGGACAAGGAAGGTGCATGGGGAGGGTGGAGCGAGGTAAACTGGAGGATGTAGCTTGCTGCTAACATGTTCAAGATCTAGTGGTCCAAGGTTACAGTGCACAATCCTGGAAGGAAAGGGTAGTCAGGATGAAAATGAAGGGGAGACCAGACCTGGGGTGTCTGATAGGTCACCTTTGGGCGCACTTTCAGAATATCTGTTTTTCCCCTTGATGGTGGAAGCTTGAGCCCTACTGAGGGGCAGTCAATGACGAGTGGCCTTGATGGCTCTTGTAACCCCTATTCTTTCTCTTGTAGGGCTCTCCGTGAGGAGGTCTCATGAACCTCTGCAACTGATGCAGCCTTAAGTGCTTCCTGGTGGATTATGGAGTGTACAAGCCCAGGGATCACAGCATGGCTGTCAAGTCTTTCAGCCGGTGTAGTCTGGTGTTGGTTTGGTTAGTGAACATGGCTGAACCATCAAAGGAGTGGTCTTGAACAGACTGTTAGGCCTCTGCTGAAAGGCCAGACAATCAGAGCCAGGAAGCTCTTCTCATCAATATCACCAATGTCATGGACTTTGCTACAGAATCAGTTGCACCTGAGGCTGCTTGAAGAGAGGCTCTAGAAAGCATTGTCCCTTCCTCCAGAATGGATTCAAATTTTTGTCTAGATGCCTGTGGCAGGGAATCAGACAATTTACCAAACAATTGCCAGATGTTGAAGCAGCACCTTCTCAACAGTGCTTGCTGGTCGGACACAAGCAGTTATAGGCTTGCTGTAGAATAATTGCTGCATCCAAACAAATCAAATTTCTTTGCCTCTTTATTCATTGGGGTAGAACCAATCTGGCCTTGTCAGTCCTTTTCATTGGCAGCAACTACTACTAGCAACATAGGAGAGGGATAAGTATATAGATTTTCAAATAGGAAATCAGAGTCCTTGGGAAGAACATAATACTTTTTATCTGTCCATTTACACATTGGCAGAATTGTAGCAAGTGTTTGCCACACAGTGTTAGCTGGATGCAGATGGATAATGCCATACCAGAGGATGTTGCCGGCTGTTTTGTGTTGTGAATTACTGATCTCATCGAGTGGAATCTGAAATATGTCAGCTATCCTCTTTATAAAATCTTGAAATTACTGAAAATCATTGACCTTTAAAGATGCTGGCGGCACCTTCTCTGGAAATGAGGATGAAACAGGTATTTGAAGGGTGGCCTCTTTATCTACCCTGGCCTCCTGCTCCTCAAACATTTTCTTGTGTGTGGCTGGTTGGGGAGGACTATACAACCCTAGCCTCCCCATGAGAGGGTATGGAGTGTCTGGCAAATTGCTGCCAATAACTACCCCAGGGGTCCCAGTATGGCCATTAGCTGGGCCTATACAGGAGTGAGGGTGGCATGCAGGCTTGAGTCCATCACCCTGGATGATCGCAACCGTTCCTGTGACTGACAAAGAATGGGTTCCTGACAGGATATGTTGAGGAATACTGAACTGAAATATAAGAGACTGACTGGAAATCCCCTTCATCCTCCTCAGTACTGTCCAATGGAGGAGCACCCAATGAAAAGGTGGAGAGTCCTGCACTGTAGTAATCTGGAGATTGAGGTCTTGGTATTAAGAGATATTCGGTACCCATGAGGAGCAGGATTCGGGATCACCTATTACGGATAGGTCTCTTGTGTATCTGAATTCCCACAGTACTGAGTATGGAATCGGTATCAACAAAGAAATCAAGGGCATGGTAACTGAAGCTGATAATACTGTCAACAATGGGTGTACCAATGTAGGTGCCCACTGAACCTAAGGGTGCCCAATGGATAGTACAAGAGGTGCAACCGAGCCCAATGGTACCAGACCAGGGTGCTAATGCTTGCCCTTCTTATCAGTGGTAGAGGCTACTGAAGCCCTGTCAGAGTCATGTTTCTTGAAGACTTTCTAGCCTTTCTAATACTGGAGGAGAAATTATTCGACTCAATGATACTGAGCTGAGAGTTCAAGGCTTTGGAAATCATAGATTTCCCAGGGAGCCTGGGCTTTTTCAGAGTAGGCTCCTTAAGATAAGACTCTATGCTCTTCTTTTCGGAAGTTTTCTCTAAAGCCTCCAATGACTTCACCTTCTTAGGGGAATCCTGCATCAAGGAAGAAGGTGCGCAGGACCTGTTTGAAGACAGATGTACTGGGGGAGAGGGTGCATGGGAGAAGGGAATCTGCTGACCTGATTTATTAGCAGTCTGAGTTTCATCTCCCTGTTCTTCTTTGTCCCAGACATGAAAGACAGAAATTGCACTTCTTGGAGACATGGGCCCCCCCCCCCCCTCCAAGCAACCAACACACACACTTAGGGTGGCTGTTGCTCACAGGTATTGCCTCTTGGTAGGGGAGAGAGGATTTGAAACCTGGCGAGGCAGGCATGTCTGTAAGGATGACAAGACTCCTCACAGGGAAAAGAGAGGAGGAAAATTATCCTCTCTCTAAATACTAACTGACTACAACTTACACTAATTCTAAAAAACAACTCTAGGCAGAACGGAATATAAAAGAGCTGCAGGACTCTCAGGGCAGGCATGCTAAAGCTCCAAACTGAGGGTGGTCTTCCTGCACATCACCATACAGCCTCACTGTCTGGGACAAGGGCACATGCATAGGCCAAACAGGCACTGCTAACAGGAAAATCTCCAATCAAGAGCTTAAAAGGCGCATGCGCACCTGAAGTGGAGTACTCAGGGACATTGCTTGAAGAACATTGGGTTCTCAGTTCATTTTAATTAATCTATTTCCTTCAACCTGGTATAATTCAGGATTCAAAACAAAAACAAAACTTGATATACAGTCTCAACTGATCTGTAATTCAGTAACAACAACCACAACATACCATCTAGGCCATGAACACAGACTACAAGATGTATTCCATCTTCTGAACCTTCCTCCTCTTCTGTGCTGAAATAAGGTACTGATGAAGCTAGTCTGAGAACATCACTATACATAAATCCAGGGAGTTTAAGTTGCTTTAATTCCTCTTTAGCCTGGAGAAAACTGAAACAAAACAATGTTTACTATAACAATTCTGCTATATTACTTATTAAAATCCAACAAATGTAGAGTCTCCAAGAACATAATTTTACACTTGCATTTTACACTTAAATATTTCATTTATTCAGTTCATATAAAGTATAAAAACATTTGTCACAGGCTCAGGCACCTACAACAAATTATTAAAAGTGCATTCCAAGATAAATACAAACAAGTGCCAAACTAACAAAAGAAGTCAGTCCCCAAAATTCAAATTTTCCACCTCAGCATCCATGAAATCCTATTCTCTCTCCAAATAAAGTCCCTACCCACAGGCATAAGCTATCCAAACACCTGTGCAAACTGGTGGGCTTTGAGGCATATAATGATCATCACAAGACTTTGGAGTTATTCCTGCCAAAAGCAGCAAACAGCATTCATTTAAGTGAAATATTCATGTGAATAAAATTCGGTCTTAAAGCCTGACCTGAAGCCCACTGATGTCAAAGAAAGTATGGATTCCCATTAACTTTACTGAAGTTTGGATTAGGAAGGCTCTTAAGCCTAGATGCACAAAAGGAATTAAGTGTTACAGTGCTGGACATCACAGCTCCTAGCTTTTAGGCGCTGAGAAAAATCATTGTGATTCACAAAGCCTGCCTAAGCTCCTATACAGTGAATAAGGTGAGGTAAATACCTAGGACTGACATTCACAAAAGCCAGCATGCCAGGCAGAAAGCCACCCAAACTAGCCAATGATAGATGCTGATGAGAGGGATTAAGCTAAATCCAAACTCTCTCACACCCAAGTGATGCAATTATACCAATCAAAGAGGCAATATAGACTCCCATGGAGGCGGAGTAATTTAGCCAAGTGGAGAGCTCTCTCTCACCAGCTTAAACTGCCTCCATCACAAGTGCTACAGCGGCATAACTGCATCAGTGCAGGTGCACTGCGGTAAGTGCCGTAGTGTAGATGTAACTAAATCTAGGCTGCAAGAAGAGGCTAATATGCTAGCAAGTGAGGCATCTCTACTGTTTCAGCAGGAAACAGCAAGATGAGGTTATGAAGAGGAGAATCTCCCTCAACTTCTCTCAGAATATGGGAGACACCAGATGCAATTCTCCCTTCCATCCAAGGGATAAAAGGATTTTGAAAGGAATCTGCCACCTTTCAGGTGCTCAACCACTGGGCTAAGGGATATTCAGAGGTGGGGCTCACTCCATCTTTTCTGTTGAAGCTGTTGCGTTGTGGATAAACAGTGTATGACAGTCGCTCAAGCAGAGGAACTATCTTGTATGACTGCTCTAACCACCAGACCACAGAGTCATTCCCATGCTTGTGCTTTCTCATTCTCTCTCTGGCCCATGTCAAAGAGAGACAAGGTGCATGAAGAATTATCTTTTATTAGATCAACTTCTGTTGGTGAAAGAGGCAAGATTTCAAGTTTATAGAAAGCTGTTTAGGACTGGGAAACATACTTAGAGTGTCACTGCTAAATACAAGATGAAACAGATTGTTTAGCATAAGTAGTTAACACTTATTTCAAGAGACTATCCAATGTGAAGTGGCAGTTAATATCTGTCCAATCAATCATGGATGGAAGGGGACAGCTGGAGGAGGAGTTTTAGTGAACTATAGCTTTTATGTGGGTGACCCAGGATCAAACAGGGGCTTGAAACAGGGACCTCCCCCCATTCTGGGTGAGAACCATAACCACTAAAGTTATGAGGGAGCTCCTCATCCTCCCTTGACCTTTACTGTTTTGTGTGAACTTACTTGGGTGGCCCAATCTGATAGGCAGCCTCTGTGCACACCTATCAGATCAGGCCCTGTAAGAGGCCAAATGCTCAGTACCTTCCTGCAGTTTGTGAATTCTTCTGGGTCTTGGGCAAGAGACCTATCCAGGTGCCTAGAGGAAGGCAGCCAGGCATATTCTCAGAAGCAGAAAAATAAGTCCTAGGGGACTTTTTATTGCAGAAACTTAGTTGTTTAGTTAGGGATAGGTGACAGTTGAGTGGGAATTTTGTGCATCTCAATGGTACATAAAAATGGAACTCAGGTGCAGGGACCTGAAGGATAGGGAATGGTAGGAAGGCCTACCTTCTTTTGTGAATCTAGGCCTCATTCCCTAGCTGAGTGGTTCTCAACCTTTTGCAGGTTGCGACAAGCTTAGTGGCATGTTGTGACCTTGCAGGACACACCAGCCCACCCCCAATACAGGCCAACTCCAGTCATCTCCCCGACTCTCTGCAACACACTTACTGCTGTGTCGCAACAGTGGCTGAGAAATGCTGCCAGATGAAGGAGACAATGCTTGGAATTGCCTACCAGCAGCCATTTCAAACAAGTGGAAGAACTGGCAGTGATTTGCTCCAAAAGGAACTATATACAGTCTTCGTTAGAAGAGAAAAATATCATTACTTGAAGTTTCATGAGTGAGAGATTCAGGAAAACGGAATCCTGAAATCATTTGATCAGAAAAAAGGACTCTACATGTAGTCACTAGTGTAGATCCAGACTTTTATTAATTACTTTACCTCTATAGCTCTGATAAATGTAAATGGTGAGAGTATTTTAATGCTTTCACTCTTTACCATTAGGGGATAGCACACATGGTAGCTTCTGCACTGCACTCACCTGGGACTTCTTGAATCCCTCCATTCCCTCCCCGAGCGACACTTTCCCATGCTCATCCATTTCAGGGACTCTCTGCTACTCCCAACACTCCCTCGTGCCAGGGGTTGTATTTCCCCCCAATGTTTCCTCCCCCATACCAATGACTCCTATTCTCCCTTTCCCTCCCCTCCAATACCCAGGTCACTGTGCTTCTCTTCATTCTCCCATCCCATCTACACACAGATACACACCTTTACAGTGCCTGCTTCATTCTTGCCAGAGCTACTTTTCCCTTCCTCACCATCTCATCTCCCCAGTTCCTGCTTTCCCTTCCCCAGCTCTACTCCCCAACCTTGGTTCTCTGACTCCATACCCACATAATCCCCCTCTCTTGATCCCTGCTTTTTTCATCACCATCACTCCCTTGTCCCCATCCAATCACTTTAAAGTTCCAGCTTTGTTCCTCATCTACTTCTATTCTGGGTCTCTGTTTTAACCCTCCACGGTCCCCTCCATCCACCCTCTCCCATTTTTCTCCACCCTCAATTCCATCACCACCACCCCGGCCCCAGCTCTTGCCAGGTCCCTGTTTTTCCTCCCACCATTCCCTACCCCTCTGGTCCCTCCGGCTTCTTCCACTGGATCCCCACTTCCCTGTCCTCACTTCCTCCATACAAACTCTCCCTGTAAAGCTCTCTTATTTTTGTTACAATTTCCCCACATGGCAAGTTAAGCTGCTACCTCTGATGTTTATAGGCAGCAAGAGGCTAGGGCAGAGTTTCCTCTGCCTGCAGCACCAGGTAATCTGGGGGCCCTGATTTTCCTTTGAATCAGTCTTCTCTGATGTTACAATCTGCAGTGAAAGTTAATAGGTTTGTGCTCATGGATGCATGGAACATTCCCTGTAATTTTGGAATTGGAGGATGTAGTACTCCATAGTTATTGTGTTAACAACAAACGGACTAACAAAAATTGCCATTGAGTTGGTATTACATCTCACTTTGCTTGGCCAGTTATGCTGGGTAGCTAACTACATTCTCTCCAACAATTTTGTAATTTATGATGTGCTCTTTCCTTTACATTAAAGTTTGCATTTTATAAAATGCCATTTACTTTTCTCTAAGAATCTGAAATATTACTCTTCTATTCCATAATTTCTCATTTTAAAAAGTTTTAATATAAATTTATTCAATACATAGATCTCAAATTTCCAGTTTTGCTTTTAACTTGAAAACAATGTGAAATGTGTAGTGGTCATAACTGGAATTCTATGTTAACATACATTTTCTAACAAGCCTCTAAAATCTGAAAAGTTAATTATGTATGCAAGAGGAAATAAATAATAAATAAATAAATTTATAAATTCAGCAACCTGAAAGGCATCTTGATTAAAGACCATGTTTCTTTTCCCTCTGAATACCATATTTCAAGTTTTTCAAAATTTAAAGAGACTTTGTTTAAAAACAATCACTTACGCTAGCATTTGAGGTTTCGGGGAGCTTTCATACCAGGAAACAGATGAAGCTGAGCTGCAGGATGTGCTGACTGGCTGTTTCGTAATTGCATCGGATTTGCTTTTTGAAGAACATATAACACTGCAAGGAGAGTCTCTCAAGGCAGAAGGAAAAGATAAACAACCAGGAGTACAAACAGGAGTCATATTCATTCCATCCCTTAAATACCCACTGTCAATCTTTTCAGATGTCAAAGCTTTCTCTCCCACTAAACCATGATGCTGCTCAAAGTCAGCATTTGTAACTCCATCTAAAATATAACTATCATCCGTTTCCTCATAATACCCATTTTCAACCATTTCTTGATCCTGTTCTTCCTCCTCGTCCTCCTCCTCCTCATCCCCTTGTTGTGAAGAGCCAATAGCTTGTTTTCCAGATGTTTCCTTTTGAGGGCTAACAGGGTTGCTGTTGTCAGTAGGGCAAATATCAGAAATATCTGTACTACTTCGAGAGCCAAAGTAATTTTCTACAAGACCTTGTTTCACCATATCGGTACTACTGGTTGATGAGAGATTATTTGCATCTGAATGCATTTCACTTTCAACTGCTGGCAATTCCTCAGTTGCTTGCTTTAGTTCTAAAGATTTATTAAGTTTTCCTTCATTCATTTTCTCTACATTACACTCAGCATTACTAGATACTGAACCTGAAACAACACATGGCTCTCCCAAATAAATAACTTCTGAATGTAATTCAGTTGTTCCTTCTGTAGCATTCTGATGCTCATCAAGGCTTAGAGAGTCCTTAAAAACTGTGATAAAGTTTGCATGAGGGCTGTAACTTTTCATCTCAGTAGATATATCTTCATCTGAACTAATTAACTGTAAAGGATCTTTTATGTTTGAAAGTGAGGAATGTAGAGAGACAGTTTCATTGTCTGTATGTGCTGAAAATACAACACACTGTTGCTGCAAAATGATATTTGATTTTTTACTGTCATCACATTGTGGCAAATCAATTGTCCCCAGATCTAATACAGTTTTGCTGTCTCTTAGTTGGCATTCAGGTATAACAGATATCTTTGAATTTTCATCAGGTGAAAGCTCATCATCTTCATCATCATCTGATGGTAGAGAGTTTATGGATGTCAAGGATGACTGTATTTCACTCAGTGCACTGGTACTCTCAGTACAATGGCTTTCTATTGCATTTTTTATATTGTAATCCGGTTTTAGTAAAAGCTGAGGAAATAGTCTTTCACTGTTGTAAGCACTTTGCCCCTGAACAGTTTCAAAAAACACATCGGGGTTGGAGTGTGCTGCAAAAGAACTTGGTTCACTTTCTACACCTGAATCTGAAAACCTAGATGAGGCATAAGTGACACTAACATCTGGTAACTTAATTGTGTCTCCACTTACAACAACATGAATCTCTTTTGCAGGAAGAGCAGAATGATTGCTTTTTACTTTTGTCAAGGCATCTCCAGTATATTGGAAGTTTGTTTTTTGCACATCTTCCTTTTCAAGCATCAGTACCTGTTCCCCTGAATTAGCTTTGCTCCCAGATTCTGCAGTCTGAATGTTGGGCACCAGTACATTCTCTCCACGCCCTCCATCTTGCAGAAGCTCTGCCCATGACCCAATATGAACAGTCACTTTCTCCCCTTCATAAGGATTCTTGTTACATGGTTTGACCTCAATTGTCCTCACTCCTAGTGAAGCTGGCTGACAACCATGACTACCTTCAACTGTATTTCTAGGCATCAGCATGTTATCCACTCGCGCAACTTCAGTACCTCCCTGGGAGATATTATGTCTGCCAAATATGGCAGAATTTGCACAATGGAAGATCACAGGGCTACACTGGCTTTGCTGAATATGGTCAGTTTGGGCAGACTTTTGTTCCGTTCTAGATGGCAAATACCCAAGTTCTTTTTGACTTATTTGTCTGGTGCAGGTCTTTGTGTCACTAGCAAAGCCACCTACTGGTGGATCCAGTCCTTTCTGATGATTTGAAGGCCTGCCTTCATAGCATTTAGAAATGTCCTCTGGTGCTGTATTTTTCAAACATTTGTAGCCTACCAAGACCACAGAGTCTTTAGATGTCTGTTTTACTATTTTTTTAGGGTTTTCAGCTTTCATTGTTTTCATTAGTTTAGTAACTTTAACTTTGGATTTATTTGCATCTTCATTTTTCCCTTTCAAAGACTTTATCATCTGCTTCTCACTTTCTGAATGCCAAATGCTGTATGCATTTGCAGGTCTGATTTTCAATTCTGGGCTTGAAACACCAGCTACAAGACCTTCTTCAGCCTCAAATTTATCCAGCTTATTGGAATCTGACCTCTGAAGATTCTCAGCTTCAAACCAGGATACATCCAAATCTTTTACCAAAGAAAAGAAAAGGAAAGGAAAGGAAAGTACAGTTTATAAAAAGATTATGCAAGTTACTAAAACTATATGACATTCATTACTAAATAAAAAAAATCTTTAAATATTCAAAATATAAACTAGAAAAACATTTTGAAGGAACATTTCTTTACAACCTGAAAATATAAGGAAAAGAATACCTGATTTTTCTATACTTTTTAAATTAATTTTTCAGAGGAAAAACACACAAGCTTGTATTTACCTTCAGTAATGGAATCTAAATATCGATCTTCAAAGATTATAGGTAATGAATTCAGGTCTCCATCTAGTTCACTGCATTCAATAGGAAGAGGTGGAAGAGAACTGCAGAAGGAGGTGTTTTTGATAGCTGTACACATCTGCAGATGACTCTGAGCACTGAAAAATATTACCTTACATTAAGAGAATTATTATAAGACAAGAAGGTACCCTAAAGGTAAATTGTTACTGTTAATACTTAAACAGAATGCATTAAATCTAAGTTCCTACTAAATTAGTTACACAAGTATATATAAGGCGTTTTTGTAATCTAAAACATATTAAAGATAACATACTTGTGACATGCCATATGCTGTGCACTAAAACAGCTGTTTCTGTGCATTTAGCCAGCCACAAGATTAGGAAAAATAGTAAGAAAAGCCTCAATATAATCTATTTCAAGTTACTCACTGTAGTTCTTGAAATGCAAGAGCAGCTTGCCTTGGATGCTCAAGACAAAAGAATGCTTCAGAAAACCTTCGTACCTGAAAGATTCCAATAATTACAACTAGCAAAATAAGGATTCTTTTTACACAGAAAAAGCAATTAAAAAAACCCAAACCATTACTTTGTCACAATGTCAATGTCTCACATGAATAAACAGTAACATTTTCATGGAATGTTTGGTCATCAAATTTAATGAATTAGTGTGTTGGTTTAATTTTTTTTAAAACACTAACAGATATAGGATTGGGGCAGACATTAATTTTGACTGGGCATCATAATCTTGAACAAACAGGGGAAAGGTAACATGGCCTCACTGCCTATTTGGATACATAAAGACAGGAACAAAAAATGTAAGATAAATTTAAATAGAAGGAAATGTAGTTAATTTCTTATGAGCAAGTTCAAAAATGTACAATGATTATTGGATGAATTTTCACTGTTTAGGATAGTCTTCAGTTTCTGAGAATGCAGCAGGCCAAAATTATACAGGGACCCATAATTTGTCGCTTCTCTGTGCCAGATTTCAAAGTGAACAAAATATAGTTCAATTGTCCAATGACAACATACAGAATATTTTTCATTAGATTGTCTTTAACATTGTTCCTGCAATTTACAATCAATGTTCAAAGTACTGCGCCAGAAACGATTACACATTAAGATTTAGTTGTCAAAATTCATGAAAAAAATAAAGCAAATACATTTAGTTATTTTACAGCACAAAGGAGCCTATTTATCTACTGTCAAAATACAAAAATAAAATACGTTTTTAAATTAAAAATGGAAAAATGGGAACTGTGTAATATACAGTAATCTATTACGTGTAAAAAAAATTATTATAGTGCAATGCTGATATTCCACATGTGAGCATATGTGTAACCTAGGTAAATTAACACTGCTATGAGAACTTTGACTTTTGCAACTCCTCATCACTGTGTTCAAATATGCAACTATAATGCTGAATTGTAACAGGTTTTATCTAGTTGGTTAGTTTTAAAAGAGATGCAGAGAAAGGTGTTATGATACAGAACAACAGACTAACAGAGTTTTAAGCAACTCCATAATCTATTGTTTTCAGCACAAACATCTCTTGTATTTACTGACATATAACAATTTTAAGAAATCTTTAAATTACTCAGCCATTTAACTGTACTTTTATCTAGTCTGTTTAATGGTGCTTTCTGATGACTTTCTCTTGCCCATCCTCTCCTATTCCCTCTGAGTTCCTGATACACTAATGACCTCTTATCTTAGATAATAAATTCATCAGGGCTGAAACAGACTCATTATGTATTTGTATAATTCAGTGGAGCCCAATCCCCAATTGAATCATCTGGATGCTACTGTTTCAGGTAATCTTGTACACCAATAAATAACTACATACAATACAGAAATCTAGTCAAGAACTACTGAGTTCCGCCACATGGAATTATTGCACTATGCAATTCACACATACTCACAGGCAATAATTAAACTGAAACGCCTGAATTACTTTTTGGTTTATGTGTAAAAACCCCTTTGTCTTATTTTCCCTGCCAATAAGTGTCCACAATAAATATTTTTCAGAAAGAACTAGCCATGTGTCAAAACCTGAATTTTGTCCAGTTTTTAGCATTTACATGCAATTTTTTAATAGAAAAAATAGGAAAATATTTTCTCTGTTCCATAATTTAGAAAAAGGAAAAAAGAAGCCAAGGATTTGAGTTTACTTTACTACAAAATTCACCATTAGGCTATCATTAAGCATGAAAAGGTTCAATCACAAGAGAAAGACTTAAAAAAGTAATGGGGAAGTAAAAACAGCAAGTTAAGTGGGAAACTGCATTGCAAACTTGATTGGAGCTCGTCTTACTATTTTTACCAGCAGAGAGAGTTCATCTATTTTTCCTAACACAGGGAAGCATATTTAAATTATACACAAATGTTTCCGCTTGTAGAAGCAGACTTTCAGTTATGATGTCTCCTTAGATCTTAAATTTGCTGCTCTGGAAACTCAAGTTCAACTTGGCTAATTGGTCTTTGTTTTATATCATCAGACAAACCACACTTTCCACTTCATTCCTACAAGATATTGTGTCCCCTTGTTCTGGAAAAATGGCTAAAGCATAGTTTAACCTAGAGACAACCCTTAGAATGAAAAGCTAGCATGGCCTGGGAAATATGGAGAAAAGGTCATATCAATATCCCTGCCCTGAAAGTCTGAGAGAGAGCTTGACAGGTGTTCAAATATGAAAGGCACAAATAAACAAAACAGAACAAAAACTTCAATGAGACACTCCAATCACACATCAAGGGAAAGTTCTTTACATAGGAATTCACTTTTCCTTTTTGTTATCATTTCTGGCCCCTTTTATAGGAGACAGGGACCAACCTATGTGTGACAGGCTCCTGTAAAAGAGAACAAGCCAGCTCGGACCCAGCTGAAAATGCTAGGTTTATTATAATAGTTAGGATTATAGTGGCACCCACATAAACTGTGCTAAGCAGTTTTAAAACATACAGTAAAACACAATCCTGGCCCTGAAGAGCTTGTAATTTAGGAAAGAAAGCCAGTGCATCATATCAATAAAAGTGATGTTATCAAAAATCTAAGTATAATTGATTTTTGTGCTAAGCCAGTGATTAGAACTGGAAATTGAGGACCGAGTGCTGTCATCTAGGTTAAAGATGCAGATCTTTTAGCTTTATGCCATTCTTCAGAGAAAGGCACTCTAAAAAAAAGGCATAGTATAATACTGATCACTTACATAGTGCAACATAAATATTAACTAACTAATATTAACATCCTTTCTAAGTAGGAAGCAGCTAGGAACATTAGCATACGGTTGACCTTTTCCTAGCAGTAGATGTCTGATGTGTCTGCATGCGCTCTCTTGTTTGATGTAGCTAGGTCTTCCTCCTTATTAAAATATTTAAATGAAACGTCTACATCCCAAATGTCTTCTTTATTAAAACATTTAAATGTCTACATTATTTTAAAATTTTAAATTTTATTAAAATATGTTTACCTTAATAAAATATTTAAAACAAATGTCTACTTCCCAAAGATGCCTATTTTAATCAGAAAGACAACAGAGTCTTGTGGCACTTTTAAAGACTAACAGATTTA
>ML685883.1:2628159-2642702 GCA_007922175.1 Pelusios castaneus
TAAATCTGTTAGTCTTTAAAAGTGCCACAAGACTCTGTTGTCTTTCTACAATAGACTAACACGACTACCCCTTTGGTATTTTAATCAGAAGTGTCTATTAGAACAGCCAGTTGGCAAATGAGGGAATTCATGATTATTTAAAACAAAGAGGCCTCATTCATAACTGACAGGTTACTTGCTAGTGTCCTAGGAAGGTGAACGACTCAGATAACACTCAGCAATTAAAAACAGATTTTAAGGCATTTGATGGTAATGGTTGCACTAGCTACAGTCCTAAACTAAATAACTTAAAATGCAGAGCGAGAAGAGCCTTCCCAACTACCGGTAGCTAATAAGAAATATAAAAACAAATGCTAGTAATTCTTCCCAATTAGTGAAAAAGATATTAGTGAGACAGGATATGGAGATGTCACATCAAGAAGAGAGTGCAAACCTCACTGCTGAATGGGAGACCTGAAGGTGCCTGACCTCAGTTGTAACCAATAACCTTATCATCCAGGGCAATCAGGACTAAAAGGAGGAGAGATCCTTAGAATTCTGTCAATGACTTATCTCAGGTGACACCATCACAACAAGAGAAGAGGGAGTTTTATTTTTGTTTGTGGTTTATATTATACATAACAAGCGACACAAGGTGAGTGAGGTAATACCTTTTATTGGACCAACTTCTGTTGGTGAGAGACATGTATTTTTTAACTTACACAGAGCTCTCCTTCAGGCCTGGGAAATGTACTAAGAGTGTCATAGCTTAATACAAGGTGGAACAGACTTCTTAGCATAAGTAGTTAACACATATGGTAAGAGACCATTCAAGTTGAAGTGGCCAGTTAAAACCCCTTCAGTCATGGGAAGGGAGAGCAAAAGATGTATGGGAGGGAAAAGGGAGGGCTTTTAGAGGGTTATAGATTATTGTAATAAACCACAAATCCAGTGTCTCTATTCAGTCCATGATTTTTAGTGTCTAGCAAAGTTATGAATGACAAGCTCTAGAGCGGTGGCCGTGTGAGTCTGTATACAACAAAAACAAGGAGAGGCCTGTGGCACTTTAAAGATTAACAAATTTCTTCAGGCATAAACTTCCAAGGGCTCCAATCCACTTGGTCAGATGCATGAAGTGGAAAGTACAGTTGAGAGGTGTATATACATGTGCCAGGACGAAGGAGGGCAAGGAGCACTGTAGTTGAGTGGTATATACACACGTATTTCATAGAATCATAGAATAATAGGGTTGGAAGGGACCTCACGAGGTCATCTAGCCCAACCCCCTGCTAAAAAGCAGGACCTCTCCCCCTAAATCACACCAGCCAGGGTTTTGTCTAACCAAGCCTTAAAAATCTCCAAAGATGGAGATTCTACCACCTCCCTAGATAGCCCATTCCAATGCTACACCACCCTCCTAGTGAGAAAGTTTTTCCTAATATCCAACCTTGACGTCCCCAGCTGTAATTTGAAACCACTGCTCCTTGTTCTGTCCTCTGTTACCCTCGAGAACAGCCTAGCTCCCTCCTCTTTGGAGCAACCCTTCAAGTAGTTGAAGGTTGCTATCAAATCTCCCCTCAATCTTCTCTTCTGTAGACTAAATAAGCCTAGTTCCTTCAGTCTCTCCTCATAAGGCATGTGCCCCAGCCCCCTAATCATTTTTGTTGCCCTCCACTGGACTCTTTCTAATTTGTCCACATCCTTTCTGTAGTGGGGAGCCCAAAACTGGACGCAGTATTCCAGATGTGGCCTGACCAGCGTCGAATAGAGGGGAATTAGCACATCCCTCGATCTGCTGGCAATACTCCTACTGATGCAGCCTAATATGCCATTGGCCTTTTTGGCAACAAGGGCACACTGTTGGCTCATATTCATCTTCCCGTCCACCATAACCCCCAGATCCTTTTCTACAGCACTGCTACTTAGCTGATCAGTCCCCATCCTGTAGCAGTGCATGGGATTTTTCCGTCCTAAGTGCAGGACTTTGCACTTGTCTTTGTTGAACCTCATGAGGTTTCTTTCGGCCCAGTGTTCCAATTTGTCCAAGTCTCCCTGGATCCTGTTCCTGTCCTCCAGAGTATCTACCATTCCCCCCAACTTGGTGTCATCCGCAAACTTACTAAGCATGCAGTCTATTCCATCATCAAGATCATTAATGAAGATGTTGAAAAGAACCGGCCCCAGGACCGACCCCTGGGGTACTCCACTCGTTACCGGTTGCCAACCAGACATCAAGCCATTGATTCCTACCCGCTGAGCCCGTTGATCTAACCAGTTTTCGATCCACCTTACGGTCCACTCGTCCAACCCATACTTCCTTAACTTGCCGACGAGAATGCTGTGGGAAACCGTATCAAAAGCCTTGCTAAAGTCAAGGTATATCGCGTCAACGGCTCTTCCCGCATCCACAAATCCAGTCATCTCATCATTGAAGGAAATCAGGTTGGTCAGGCACAATTTGCCCTTGGTGAATCCATGTTGACTGTTCCTGATCACTCTATTTTCCTCCAAGTGTTTCAGGATGGATTCCTTGAGGACCTGCTCCATGATTTTCCCAGGGATTGAGGTGAGGCTGACTGGTCTGTAGTTCCCCGGATCCTCCTTTTTCCCTTTCTTAAAGATAGGTACTATATTTGCCTTTTCCCAGTCCTCCGGGACCACCGCCATTTGCCACGAGTTCTCAAAGATAATGGCCAGCGGCTTTGCAATCACTTTCCCCAACTCCCTCAGCACCCTCGGATGCAGTTCATCCGGCCCCATGGACTTGTGCACATCCAGTTTCATTAAGTGTTCCCTAACCTGACTTTCCATCACCGAGGGCCGCTCTCCTTCTCTCCATTCCGCGTTACCCCGTGTAGTAGCCTGGGAGCTGGCCCTCCCTGTGAAGACTGAAGTAAAAAAAGCATTGAGTACTTCAGCCTTTTCCGCATCATCCTCCACGAGGGTGCCTGCCCCATTCAGTAAGGGACCTACACCACCTCTGATCCTTTTCTTGTTGCTGTTTGCACTCCTTCGTCCTGGCATGTGTATATATACCTCTCAACTGTAGTTTCTACTTCATGCATCTGATGCTAACTGATGTCCCTTCTAGCTTGTGGGTTGAAGTCCAAGTTGCGGCTTGGCAAATATCCACGAGAGAAATGCTATGTAGAAAGGCGGTTGTGGTGGAGACCGCTCTCATGGAATGTGAGGTAACATGGTCCCGTGTGGAAGTCCCTGTGAGGATGTAACAAACATGTGTACAGTTAGAGATCTATTTTGATAATCATTGATTTGAGATAGCGTTACCCTTGGATCTTTCAATTGTGGAGACAAATAGCTTATTAGTTGTTCTGAATGTTTTTGTTCTTCTCAGGTAGAAGGCCAGAGTGCATTGGACATCAAGGGTATAAAGAATGGTGTCGCACGGTGTGGAATGAGGTTTTGGCATGAATGCAGGTAAGTTTGACTGCTTTAAGTGCATCCTGGTATGTGTGGGATTTGAGCAGGCAGTCATCTAGATATGGAAAGATAGTGATTCCCTGTCTGCACAAGTGGGCCGCAACTACTGCAAGTGTTTTCGAGAAGACCCTGGGAGCTCTGGAGAGACCAAAAGGTAGAACAGCATATTGGTAATGGTTATTGTTCACAGTAAATCTAAGATATTGTCGATGAGCAGGGTGGATAGAAATATGAAAGTAAGCATCTTGCAAGTCGAGGGCTGCAAACCAGTCCCTCTGTTCCGGAGCCGGGATGATGAAAGAGAGTGTAACCATGTTGAACTTTTGAGGTTTAATATATTTGTTCAATTTTCTAGGATAAAGGATTGGTCGCCAGCCACCTTGTTTCTTTTTGGTGAGGAAGTGTGGTGAATAAAAACCCTGCCTTGGTGATGGGTTGGAACTGTTTCTATCACAACCAGAAGAAGGAGATGTGTGATCTCCTGTTTTAGAAGTTGTTCGTGAATGGTGTCCTTAAAGAGAGATGGGAAGGGTAATAGAATAGTGGCTTAGAAATGAAGGGCATGGTATATCCAATCCTAATTGTTTCAAGGACCCAACTGTCTGTAGTTATGGTTGTCCAAGAATGGTAAAAGTATTGAAGGCAGTTCATATAGGAAATGGGGTGGTTTGGCTCGAGAGCGTCAGGGCAGATTTGAGCGCGGCCCCCCCCCCCCCGACTGTAGCTTCAAAACTGTAGTTTTGAAGATGGCAGTTGAGGAGTTGAAATTTGGTTAGAGGATTGTCTCTTACATTGTGTGCGCTGTCTGGTGTGTGGTGGTTGTTCCTGTCGCCTATAGTTAGATCTCGGCTGCCACTGGAACAGATACCTGGAGTTGTATGGTTGGTATTGATATGACCTGCCTATTGTGATGTGTGTGTAGATTCTGAAAGTATGCAGAGTTGCTCTAGAATCTTTAGATGTGTGCATCAACTTGTCCATCTTTTTCCTATCAAAGGGCAGGTCTTCGATTGCTGCTTGAAGCTTCCTGGGAAGATCTGTGGGATGTAATCAGGAAGATGGGCGCATCACTATCCCCATGGCAATAATGTGAGCTGCTGCGTCGGCTACGTTGACAGCTGCTTGCAGAGCTGTCCTTGATTGTAGTTGTTCTTTAATCACTGCATGGAATTATTGGTTTTTATTATCTGGAATATGCTCAATAAAATCGGCCAATTTAAGATAATTTTCATGGTCATAATTCATGAGCAATGCAGTGTAATTTGCAACACACTTCTTCCACTCTTCAACTTTGTATTCTTTTCATAGGAGGTCCATTTTTTTTTAATCTTCCTTGTTGTGGGGAATGGATCTGTTATATTGCTGCTTATGCCTTTGATTGGCAGCCTCCACAACAAGATAATTTGGTGGGGGATGATTGAAAAGGTATTCAGAATCCTTATTAGGGATATAATATTTCCTATTTGCCCTCCGGCATGTAGGGGCAATTGTCACAGGAGTCTGCCAAATGTCAGTTGCTGGATCCATTAGGGCTTCATCCATTGGGAGGGCAATCCTCATGGATGACTTGGGTTGCAAGAATTTTATGCTGGGATTCTTGAACGGTTTGCATGGGATCTCTAGAGAATCTGCCACATGGTGGAATAAATTCTGCAATTTTTTAAAACTCATCAGCCATGGTAGGTGGAGAGGGGATACTTGCCTCATCCAGTGATGATGATGAATCATGGGGTGGAGAGGTGGGTTCTGGATTCTCTTCTTCTTCAACAGGTTCTTCAGAGACCTCTTCTGGTGAAATCTTAGCCTTAGGTGGAAGCTGGTGTGTTCTTAAAGTGGATGGCCTTGATGACGGAGCAGAATAATGTGACCGGGGTCCCAACGTGGCCAGCTAGGTGGGTAGGCTGTACCATGGGGAGCATACCATGGAAACAGTGGGAAATTAGGTGGTTGAGGTCTATGGCTCCGTGCTGCAGGCGATGGCAGTAGGGGTGAAAATCTGTCTTTGGTCCTTGGCTTCATCATCACTTGAAAACTGAATTGTAGAAACTGTGCCTGCATGAGACAGTGATACAGGGGAGCCTTCTATGCCATAAAATTGGGATGATGGAGAGACAGCACGGTGAGTATCTTCATCGCTATTGTGTCTTCTTTTCTCTGCGTGTTTTCTCGGCATGGAGTATTCAGGGGAACGACATGGCGCAGGAGGTGCTGGTGCCATTGATGCCAATTGCTATGATACCTTGGGGGGTTCCTTCTGTGCCAAGACGGTCATTGGTGCCCCAGTTGTTGTAGTGGGTGCCAAGGTTGTCGGTGCTGAGAGTGCCGTTGTGGTTGGTGCTGAGCCTGTCTGAGGCGCCGAATGATCCGATGGTGCTGTTGAAGCGGCAATTTTTGAGTGTTTACCAGCCACGGTTTGAGAAGACTGGGTTGTTCTGTCCCTATGGTCTGAAGGTATTGACACACACCTTTCGTGGGACTTATCAGTCGTCGTACCCGAGGAACCTACTGCCTCTTTGGTACGGTCAGGTCCTACAGATGGTGATGTCGATCGTCTTCTCTTAAGGATGCCTGATGCCAGCATTAACTGCCACTTTGGAGACTGGCCAAGCTGTGGAGCTGGTTCAACTTGTCCGGATTCAGAAGCAGGTCTAAGGGACCGTTCTGTAAGTAAAAGCTTAAGGCAAAGGTCCCTGTCTCGCCTAGCTCTTGAACTCAAGTTCTTGCAGTAGGGGCATTTTTGAGAAATATGCCCTTCTCCGAGACACTTAATACAGGCGTTGTGGCTGTCAGACGCTGGCATGGCATCACAGCATTTTTCGCAGTGCTTAAAGCCAGGGAAGCCCGGCATTACTAAGTCTGGGGAAGAACAAAAAAAAATTTTTTTTTTTTTTTAAAGAATTAAGATAGGGAAAAAAGGATATTGAATGAAAAAATGGAGATAAAAGTATAGGAGGGGTTCAAAAATGATGAGCTGAGGAAAGAGGTGAAGCTCTGTCTGAGACTGCGAGCGGTTGAGAGGGAACTGAGGAGGGGTCAAGCCACACATGCCGAAAGAGTGCCAAAGCAGCCACGAGACAGCCGCTCAGTGCCCATGCGGCCACAATGAGCACTACTATAAGATTCTCCAGTCCAGACACGGGGGTGCGCCAGAATCCCAAGATGGAGCATCCACAGGGACACTTCTCAAAGGTAAAGTTTTTTTAACCTTTTACAGGACCTCTGTCATGAAGTCCTCTACAATTGTATTTTATGATCCTCTAATAAATAAATCATAAAAATCACACTGTTGTGGAGAATACATTGCTGCCCTGAGATGTACAGGCAGTCAATGTGAGATATTTTGTTTTAATTATATTTTTAGCAGTGAAATCAGGCTGGAAAAAATAGTTACAGGATAATGTGTTCAGGCCTGCCAGAAGATGTCACTATAAAACAAAAAATTATCATTACAATATGTTTACATATTACATTATTTAATTTATAATATAAAAATAGCATACTGTAATTTTAAACAAACATTTTCATGTATCTTTGGTTAACCAAAAACCTCATCAGTTGTACCTTGTAACTGTGTATGCCCAAACTCTCACTCAACAATACTGTAGTTATTTTTGTAGTGTAGCAATAAAAATCTGTTACAATTTTTAAGTTAAAGGGAAAATGTCTTATTAAAAATAATCTGCAAGATTTTAAAAATTAAAATAATTGTACTATGTGCTGAATGTCTCCAACAACAAAAAATTAGCATATAAATGCTTCAGAAATATTTATATTGCAATATCAAGACATGCAATGGGCATAACAAACAAACTCAGATGTCTGATAAACACCATACAAAATCCAGTACAAGGCAAATCAGTCAGCATAATGCAAGTCTATCTCAGGGAGAGGGGATTCCCTGTAGAAGGCATGGTGAATAAATATGAGACTGGTAAAATTAGCAAAGATGAAGCATTTAATAGAGCACATTACCATGCAGCCTATCAACTTTTTGCAATCAAAGTACAGAATACTTTCTGTGGCATGGAAAAAGATAAGCTCTCCAGACAGGACAATAAGTAGGATCTCGCATATCAAAACTAAATTTATTAGCAGCCTGCAACCAAAAAGGCTGGATATGAGTAATTTATATCTTACGTGACCCCTTTTCTCTGCAAGCCCTCAAACACACGGAAAGCTCATGAATCCCCAGAGCATAAAGATTTATATTAGGTTTTAATGTACAACACAACGTGTTACATTGTGCATTCCAGAATTAGGTTTAAATAGGCAGCCAATCGTTCTCTGAAATCAATGCTCATAAATGTATCTTTTCTTTTTAATTTTAGATATCCTGAACTCAGGGATTGATGGCTGCTGCTGCAATGTATGTGAACAGCAATGTCTTCTATGGACTGTAATAGCAACCAGAGTTTTTGATCAAATCTGCAGCCAGCCTACATGAGGCCAATTACGTGAACATGGATTTTTGCTTATTTTTCATTAACAGGCATGGTTTTGCACAGTGCTTCAGAAAGTATTTTTTAATCTTTTGATATAGAAAACTTAAAAATCACCTTGACAAACTAGTGCTCTATACACTTCAGAAAATCCATTTAACTGCCCCCTATAAATTGGCTCGAGGAAGGTTGCCTACTTGATGATACCTCATCTAATTAATGTCCAATTGTGGCCAAAGAGCTGGACCCAATATGTTTAAAAGAAAATACAAGTTTACTATTACTTATATATCACATGTTTCTTTCACCCTCTGATGTATGAATACAGCACATACTGTATAGGAACCTTAAAGTTTTATTTTAAAAAGACTTGAAGGCCTCTTTCTAAAAGAGATAAGTTTAATTTTTTTTTATTTTACTATAAAAAGAATCCCCTTCAAGTAAAGAGCTGTCACTTCAGAAATATGGCAGTGCGCATCTCTCCACAGACCCTACATTGTGGCTAATATGTAATTACTCCATCCCAACTTCGGTCTGTGAATCTGGATTTAAACATTTGGTTTTCTCCCAGAAAAGTAAATTTGCGTGATGTTTAGGCTCAAAAATTATTCTGAGGTCAAAAGTAGCTTGAAAGGAGCCATTCATCAACTTCAAAAGAGAGAACCCAAAGCAGGCCCATGTAGTAGCAAATGACTTTATTAGTAAACACATCATATCTCAAAATGGTAATAAAATAATATAAAGATTAAAAAAGCTGCTAGAGAAACTATACAACACTGTCAAATAATACAGAGGGGACTTCTCTACAAACTCTGTGGGACACTACAGTGGAGTGAAAGATGGGAGGGATGTTCTTGTTGATGTGCATATTGGAACATGGTTAGTGGAACGAATAGCATATACTGATGAAGTTACCTCAATTAACTGCACTGTAACTTAGTTTTCCAAGATAACAGAGCTAGAGAGATTAATTTTAAAATCAGAGACTATGTAAAAACAAGTGTAAGATACTGCACATACACATCATTACCTAAAGTATTTTATCTTTATCAACATCAGAGCGGAGATAGAGAAAAATATTTATACTTTTGTATTCGTATCATACAGTCTATAAACATCCACATACTATCTGGGCTCATACAGCTATTGCTAAGTAAGAGTATCTTCTTCTTTATATCCACCTTTAGAAATAAGCTGGAGGATCCTCCATATTGCTACTGATTTTACATGTAAGGTGTTCAGATACTAGTTTGATGGATGGCAGTGTAAGACTAGGTAGATACATAGCTGGGTGGGTTCATTCAATTACTAATAAAATATCCTCCTTGCAGAATGAGCTTTGCATCATTTGTCCCGACACAGCGGTTGAGAACCACTGATCTAGGATAGCTATAAGGTCACCTGGAAGCTGCAGCTAGTAAAACACTTTGCAGCTGATGTGATTTGCAGCTTTGGCTCATCAGACCAGTACTGTATACATCACAGTAGTTACTTATCTATCAAAATGTCCATTTCAAGGTTCTAGTTCAAAGCACCAACTGGACTGCAACCCAGCTGTC
The DNA here is from genome assembly GCA_007922175.1 of Pelusios castaneus. NCBI lineage: Eukaryota > Metazoa > Chordata > Testudines > Pelomedusidae > Pelusios > Pelusios castaneus. The sequence goes on from ML685883.1 coordinate 2,637,578, forward strand.
TCACAGACCTTTCTCTTTGGGTCCCAAAGCTATGATTATCGGGGGCACTTTGATGGAGTCCAGGGCATAACTAACAAGAGCTGGATACTCTGCTTTCTTGGTGAAAGAACTCAGGGCTGTGGCGGTAAGTGTATTATGGAGAGTTGGGGAGACGGCTGGATGTGGCCTGGGGGAGACAGTGGCTGATGTGTGCAGGGTAGTGATGTGCCATCGAGCGTGTTGTAACCTACAAAAGGTTGAGAACCACTGTCCTAGATACAGTGCATTACAACAGTTTACCTTAGATATGACAAAGTCGTGGATCACTGTTATGTCTCAGTCAATAAGGACTGACACTATTTCCCGATCAGCTATAAACAGAAGAGATTTCTAACTACTTCTGTTATCTGTGAGTCTACACTCCAAGTTTGCACATAACCTGGATAACCGAAAAGAGGAGGAAGAAAATACCTTAATTTGAGGCTGTAGTCACAGTGTTTGTTTATTCTTGATAACACTTTATCAACCAGCATTATCTCTGTTTTTCCTAAAATAAGCCCATGGCAGAAGATTTTGACTCGTGTCCCAGCTGATTTCTGATTTGTGTCTTCTAGTCTAAGATTCCCCATAATAGCCTTTTCTCTTCAAGAAGTTATGAATGCTATCATTTCTTAGGCTGCACATTTCAATTCATGGCTAGCAAGTAATGCCTATGTGTAACAGGGAACTACAATAGATAGAGCAAGTAGATAGGACTTCTAAAGAAAAATATATTATTCTGCACAAATACTACCTCTCCAAAGCCAGAAATTTATTTTCTAAGTTCAGATTCTTATTCAGAAATACAATTAATTGCTGCTACACAGTAAACATAAGTATCTTTTAATTACTTTTAAAATCACATTCACCAATTAGCATTAATAGTTAATTTAACCCACAATTATAAATGCAGCACAGAGACTACTCTCTGAATTCTATTCTTCTGTTTTCACAATTACAGCGGAAAAAAATAAATTTGTCATCTCACTGAAAGCTTGTCAGTTTATAGAATAAGAGAAAGCTTAAAGAGATATGAATTCCTTCTATGTAATGCTCAACTGTCAGGTTCAGTACTCACCCTCAAAGTGTGATGTTCTTGTGCTAGTAATCCTGTGACTTCTTCCTGCAAGGTAATGATCTCTAGAAATTGTCCCCACAGAGCCATAAGAAGCGAGCAAAGCTGTGCAAGATTCATATTTATAAGTTCTGCCAGTTCATCAGGATTTTCCATTTTCTGAAATTAGGAAAAAATATTCTTACTACATTTATAAATGCTTGTTTATTGATGATGCCTTAACTTGCACACAAAACCCATGGGGAAAAAACCTGTTTCACATGGTAAAATATTTACCCTCAACAATTTTACAAAATAAATTTTCAAAAAAATTTCAAAAATTACATTTTTTTGGTTCAAATATCAAAAACAGTTGCCTTTGCTTGAAGATACATTACTAACTAAACATTTTTTGTGTGGTTCCAGATAGTATCCTGGAAAGTCTTTTAGAATCAGGTCACATCATCTTAAATTACAATGAGAATTTTAAAATGAAGGCCAAGTTTGTAACCACCGTACTTGGTAGAGTTTTAATTCACAGTGTGAAGTGCAAACAGTGGAAACCAGGAATTAGAAACATGACACATTAATACAAACGGTGTCATGGCCAACGATGGCTGCTGCAGGGATAAAACTAAGGTACTGATGCTATCTTACAACTAATTTAAAACAAGATCATCTCCTCTTTAGAGCTGATCCCACTGATTATGACTGTGTGTGTTTTTAAGAAGTCAGCTTGCTTCCTCAGGGCCCACTCTCATGAGGTATAGAGGATCTCAGAGAACCAGGCCCTCACAAAAGTAAGATACATGGGAAATGAAACAAACAAGGAGTCTTGTGGCACTTTTAAAGACTAACATATGTATTTATTGCATAAGCTTTTGTGGGAGACATCCCACTTCGTCAGATGCTTGAAAACAGAAAAATGTAGAGGAAGGAGGGATAAATGCAGTGAAGTAAGTGTAATCCCATTATCAGGTCAGATTACTTCAGCAAATCTGACCTGATCCTGTGCTTATACTTTCTTCACTGCATTTATCCCTCCTTCTTATGCATTTTTCCTATTTCAAGCGAGTGATGAAATGGGATCTCTCCCACGAAAGCTCATGTGATAAATAAATTTGTTAGTCTTTAAAAGTGCCACAAGACTCGTTTGTTTTGCTGAACGAGACTGACATGGCTACTCCTTTGGAACCTGTCAACATAGGAAATGAAGCTTATCTTCTTCACAGTTTATTGCAGCCCTACGACTTCTCTTGTAGCAAGGTTTCATTAGAGTGAAATGTAACTAATTGCTAGAGACAGTGCCTTTTGTTAAACAAATAAGGAGTCCTGTCACACTTTTGTTCTTATTTTGTTCTTTTTTGAACCCCGTTATAGTCTTGGCCTTCACAACATCCTATGGCAAGGAGTTCCACAGGTTGACCATGTATTATGTGAAGAAATACTTCCATTAATTCATTTAAAACCTACTATTATTATTATTTTCTATTTCATTTGGTGACCCCTACTTTGTGTGTTATAAGGAGTAAATAAAACTTTGTATAGACCTCTAACATGTCCCCCCACCAGTTGTCTCTTTTCCCAGCTAAAAAGTTTAAGTTTTAGGAATCTTTCCTCACATAGAAGCTTTTCCATTTCCCTAATCATTTTAGTTGCTCTTTTCTTTATCTTTTCCAATACCAATATATATTTATGAGATGGGGTGACCAGATATGCACAAAGCTTTCAAGATGTTGGCGTACCATGGATTTATAAAGAGGCAATATAATATTTTCTATCTTATTATCTATCCCTTTCCTAATGATTCCCAACATTTTGTTAGCTTTCTTGACTGCTGCTGCACATTGAATGGACATTCTCAGAGAACTACCCACAATGACTCCAAGATTGCTTTCTTGAGTAGTAAAAACTAATTTAGACTGCATCTTTTTATATATATAGTTGGGATAATGTTTTCCAATGTGCATAATTTTGCATTTATCAAAACTGAATTTCATCTATCATTTTGTTGCCCAGTCACCTGGTTTTGCCACCTCACTGTTTACCCCTTTTATCCAGATCATTTATAAATATGTTGAACAGTACTGGCCCCAATACAGACCACTCAGTGATATTTAAGTCTCTCCATTCTGTAAAATGACCATTTAGTCCTACTTTGTTTCCTATCTTTTAACCATTTACTGACCCAGACAGGATTAACCCCCTTATCCCATAACCACTTATTTGCTTGAGAACTTTTGGTTAGGGACCTGGTCAAAGGTTTTCTGAAAATCTAAGTAAAATATATCCATCCATTGGATAACTCTTGCCTACATGCTTGTCAACCCCCTCAAAGAATTCTAGTAGATTGTGCTTCACCAATTTCCCTTTAAAAACCATGCTGATTCTTTCCCAATAAATCGTATTCTTCTATGGTTTTGAGAATTCTGATCTTTACTATAGATTCAACTAGTTTGTCTGGTACTGAAGATAGGCTTACCAACCTGTAAATGTCAGGACTGCCTCTGGAGCCTTTTTAAAAAAACTGACATCACGTAACTATTATTATTATTAAGTACTATTAGGTAGCTTCAATCTATTTTTGTTCCTCCAAGAATCTGGGAGCTAATACTGACCATAGGGTAATTCAGTAAGTTTAATCGGCTGCTCTAATTTTACCTGCTATGCATTGTTCTGCAGAACTGGATAGAACTGCCAGGGCAGTGAGCTCTAGCCACTAACTTTCTTGCCCCCAGGCCCTGCCACACACTGACACTGTAGGCTCTGAGGTAGGCAGTTGTGGGCTGCATCTACTGGCTCTCCAGGGTGTCAAAAATGCAGCCCATGGGCTGGATGGAGCAAGTGAACCTCTTCCATCCAGCCCATGACTGCACTCTGCAGGACCACACTCTGTCCCTGAGAGAGAGGGAGTGAGGTCTCGCATACCCAGTGCTCTGCAATGCCACAAGAGTGCCAGGTCTCATGACTTCACAGAACACTGGGTATGCAAGACTGCGCTCCACGAGACCACACTCTCTCCCTAACAGAGAGAGAGGTATCACAGAGAGCAGTCTTACACAGTGCTCCACAATGCCATGAGTGTGCCACAGTATTTTGATTTATGGTATTTTATCAGCATAAAAATGTAGGGCTGAAAGGGATCATGGGAAGTCAACAATTCTAATCACTGAGCTGAAGCAGGACCAAGTAAATTTAGTCTATCCCTGACAAGTATTTGTTTAACCTATTCTTAAAAACTTCCATTGATGGTGATTCCACATTCTCCCTTGGAAACATATTCCAGTGCTAAACTATTCTTTTTGTTAGAAAGTTTTCCTAGTATTTTACCTAAATCTCTCTTGCTGCAGATTAAGCCTTTACTTCTTGTCATCCATACGGTGGACATGGAGAACATTGTTCACAGTCCTCTTTATAGCAGCCCTCAACTTATTTGGGGACTTATCAGGTCCCCTCTCATTTTTCTTTCCTCAAGACTGAACATACTTCATTTTGAGGGTTTGTTTTTTTTTAAAAACCCTTTCCTAAGAATTCTGTTTTTTCCCCCCAAAAATTCATAATTTTGTTGCTTTCCTCTAGACTCCTTCCAAACTGTGGCACACAGAACTGGACACAATACTCCAGGTGAGGCCAAGTAGAGCTGGACAAGTACCTTGCATATCTTAATACACCCAGAATGATATCACAACCTTCACATTATAAACTTCCATATTATTTTAAATACAGGAAAAAGATACATTTTAGCTAATATTTCTTTTCTACATAAGCTGTATTTTATTTAATTGTCCCAGCAATATTATGCTATTGAGAATGAAAGGGAAAGTGGACTCTATATTCCTGAACAGCAGGGGAAATGGACTATGAAAATGTTTGTAAATGTCTGCTTTAAGCGTTGCCGAGTAGATAGATAGTCAACTAGGTCAGGTCAATTTTGATGGACTGATGAGAGCAAAAATCAAACTGGATAATATTAAGAAGAAATTTGTGGAGGAAATCTAAGCAGATTGAGTAGACAGTATGTCCAAGAGTTTTGGAGATAAAGTGGAGGAAGAG
>ML685883.1:2642712-2676505 GCA_007922175.1 Pelusios castaneus
GGGATGAAGTAAAATAGAAGAAAAGAAGTGTGCTTAAAGGAATTCTTATTTTTTTTAAAAATTCTCAGATTCTAGGCAAAGAAGGATTAGGAATTTAGAAGAAAGGAGAATGTAAAGAAGAGCTTGCAAAGTGAAGAGTCCATCTGGAGGGAAAATATTATCAAAATTAAGATTGAAGCACAAAAGATTCTTGAATCAAACATCACCAGCAACCATATCTCTCAATCTGCCACAATCCATAAGTGGGATGCAATACCTCTTGGAATGCGGAACACTTGAGAAAAACATTAGCAATGAACAATGCAGAAAATAAACACCAAAATCAGTAATTTCTCTCAGCAGTAATCCATGAAATGCTAATAGAAAATACTTTGCTTTTAAGTTATGAATAAAAGACAAAAAGTACCTTTACTTCTTCACACAGTTCTGTAAGGCGATCTTCTACATCTATGTTTTCTGGAAAGATTAGGGTGCATATGCATGAAGTTATGTTTTTTCCAAATTCAGAGCCATATTTTCAAACTTGCAGAGCAAATCAGTTTCCCTCATAAAGCAATTTAACAAAAAAAGGTTCAAAGAAAGCTTGATGTCACTTAAAAGGATACCATCAACTTTTAATGTAGTGAATTTCAAAATCTGAGCTAAAAGATTTGAATAAGTTACTAAGACCCTGAGTCTCTATACCACTGTTTAATTTTATTTTATAATTACATTGGCCTATTTTTAAAAAATTCTCTCCTGTTGCTGTTTGAAAGACTTATAAAAACAATTGGAAATGAGTAACTGACAACACTGAGGGAACAGCAACAAATAGCATACTGACAAATATAAACCACAACAACAACAAAAACCCTCACTGACAAAAATATAGAAAAATTTCATTTAATTGTAGTAACCATAGATGTTATCTGTAACAACTTTAGATAAAAATATTTTGATAAACAAGTGTGATTTTTTTAATTGATGATATCCCTTTAAAGTAAAGCAGCATAATAAAATGAAATCAATATTTGTGTCTCAGTGATTGGAAATTCATGATTTAAATCAAGATTAAGGTCATGATGATGCAACCAGATCAGTGTGACTGAGCCCTGCACAGTCTCCCTCCCTTCAAAAGGGTTCACATCCTCATGGACCAGATTGCAGGATCAGGGCCTAAAGGTTGATTATATGATGTACATTTCTTATTTCAGGTAAGACATAGGGCTTGATCTACTTTTAAATGTAGTCCTATTGAAGTCAGTGGGACTGCTTGCATGTTCCATAGTTATAGACAGTTATTTTCAGAATTTTATGAATTGGTCATTTTTGTCAACTAAAGAAAACTTCTAGACTAAAATGCTTTCATATCAATAGATAAATTTTAGATGAATAAAACATTAATTTATTCTTTTAAGAAGTCTGTGTAAACACAGTTGTGCATGTAGAAAAGCATTTGTACTTTGTAGTACATCTAATATACATATATTTTGCAGATGTATTTAAATACTTTGAAATAATATAAAAATAAATATTTTTCGTAATATTTTCTAAAGCATCTAAATGACTTACATCCTAAGTCTAACTGGAAAAGGGGCTTATGCACTTTTAAAATTGTATTCTTTAAAACTATTCTTTTAACTATCTGCCAAATTAAAATTATCAAAAATATTCTAGCTCTGATATATTATTTTGTCCATACCTATGGAATAGCAGTATTTTTATTTTAAAGAGTTTAGAGAGTAGTGGTAGCATCTGATCATGTCCAGAACTGAGAATGGGACACAACCTATTTAAATTAAAAAAGGACGGTAGCAACTGAATGCCAAAAGCATTTACAGAACTATTGTGGATCTCTCATCTATTCAAAAAGACTCTATTTTCAAAAAAGAGTTCTCTCAGATGAAATACCCTGTCAAATAAATTGGCCAGGCTACCCAAGTTACCTCTTTTGTTATCTTAATTCAAATTATTCAGGGAATATAAATTTGTTCAAAAAGAACTATTCTTTCTTTAAATATTTCAAGTTGCCAATATTATGAAATCCCAAATGATGGCATCTTGAAATTAGATCACAAAATATGGATAACTTACTTATAAACGTACTTCTATTTTTGGAAATTCTTATGTGCTATAATTTGCCATCTTTACGCAGACTGATTAGTAAGAATAAATTTAGTGTTAAAATTAACAGGACTGTTTGCTGAGTAAGGCTCCGATCCTACACAGATTTATGCATGAGCTTCACATCATGGAGTCTCAGTAGTCTCACTGACTTATAGTGCCAGGAAATAATTTATTTCCTCGGTTGTCCTTGATTTTCATGATAAGTATTTAGAAAAAAGGAATACCAAACAACCTCCTTCGTCAAATCTGTATAGAAATATTAATTTAGGGAACATTCTGTCATCTTACTCGCCTTGAGCTACATAAGTATCGATGGCAGAATATAGCCCTAAATTAAGGTCTGTGTTCAATTTGTATAGTTAATTTCATTTTTTGAAACATTACAATATCATAAAAATGAAGGACAAGTGAAGAAACACTCTCTAATGCAGTGGTTTTCAAACTTTTTTCTCAGGACCCAGTTGAAAAAAAAAAATTTATGCCTGCGACCCAACAATTTCACCTCTGAGCAATGCACTCCAGTCTTTTGACAGTGGCAGCAGGGGTTGCTGCGAACCAGTACCTGAGGGTCTGCAACCCAGTACTGGGTCCTGACCTGTGGTTTGAAAACTACTGCGCTAATGGAAATGTGAGTCAACACAGTCTCCTGTAATAAGAATTTTAGGATATACTTAATATTTACACACTTACAGAATGACATAAGCATTTATTTAATTTATCTTAATGGAATTCTTACAATGTATTTGGTAAAAATGTTTTTTTTTAAACAATCATACCTATTTTCAAAAAAGCTTGGCAGTAATACCAAGTGACTTAATCCACATAACTAATATTCTATTTCTTTTTGAGAAACCAAGATTTCAAGTTATAATAATGCATAAAGGTGTCAGAAATTATTTTTTAAAAAATCCAGCAATTAAAAAAATTACATAGATTTAAATAATCTAAATAGGCGATAAAGATAATTCCCCCCCCCCCCCCCCAATAAATTAAAATTTTTCATCTGAGATACATTTTCAGTTGTGTGGGGGATCTTGCAAATTCAGTTACTTGCGAAAAAAAATATATGGCTTAATCTATCATCATTGTGCTGAAAGTTTACCATTAATGTCAGCTGCAGCTGCAACCCAAAATTGATTTTATACCCAGTTATGTTACTTTGAGGAACAAGTTTATAATGGAAAGATTGAAACTGCAGTTGTACTACAGTAATTAACTTAATAAAACTAAGCTTCAATCATATCACCTTATCAAGTAAAATATTCTCTATCAGTAATGTTCATCCAGCAATGATTTGGTATGATTTTCCTGTACCTTTGGTTAAAAAAACAGTACAAAATTGCAGAAAAAGAACAGTCATACTTGGTCTACCAGAAGTCGCTGCAATGCTATCCAAGAGATCTGCGACTGATTTGTGGACCAGTTTCTCTCTCCCCACGTCTGAGCTGGAGTGTGCTACAATATCATCCTCCTTTGGCCAATTAAAGTACAGTGCTAACAATCTCCAAAGAGAGAACTGTCCATATAGAAATGGACAGCTGCAATTAAAGCCTCAAGAACTGGTTGGTTTAGAGGTAGAGAAAATAAATCAGGAGGCTCCAGAAGAGACATGGAAGATTCCTCAAGAAAAAAAAATATTCATCTTTATCATTTAGAAATCTAAAGTTGTATCAATTAATGAAAGTAAATTAAATTCTGGTTTTGTCCAGTTATTTGTTTTCAAATCAGCTGATGCCATTTCATTATTCAATCACTTCTGTTTAATAAAACAAAAACTAAACTGGGCATCAGTCGTGGTAGCTCATTTGATTGATATACCGTGCCAAGATTTAGCCCCACCACTGTTTTTCTGGAGTTCCACATACATGCGTCAGAGCTGAATATGATCTTTAGTATGTTTAATCCATTTTACACTTGAAACAAAAATACTCTGTACTAATAATAAAAATCTAAGGGGTTATATCACCCTGCTTTAAAAACATACCTAGACAGAAGACTCCCTGGGTTCGTGGACATTTTCTTCTGAGAAGGCGTTCATAAAGCACCTGCATGCTGGCCTTGGCTAGTTATAAGGATTGCACACACATGACTAGTTACTACACTCCTTTATTCAATCTGTGCTTATTTGCCTTAAAGTTAGTAAGCAAGTTTATTGCTAGCCTAGGAATTAGTGCAATTAAATCAGAACATTAAAACATATAATTTTAGTAAAGAGTCTAGATTAGGTGTTACTCATGATGTACATTAAGGCTGTTTTTGAAATTTTCTAATGTCTGTTTTTTGTTTTTTTTTTAAATGAACATTGCTCAAATGCTAATAATTAAGGTTATTTATAAAGTCCAACAGTATTTTGCATATCCTTTTGCAAATTCATTTTATTTTTTTTAAAAATATACAGAAGATCAACATTTTTAAATTAATAAAAATGTACATCATAGAATTAAGTGAACAGAAGAAACAAAATTAAAGCAAGATAAAGTCATTTTATTTAAAACAAAGGATAACAATGCTTTTCCTGAGATTTAAAAAGGATTTGGGATTTTTTCCCCCAAAAGCCCATTTGAATCTCAGATGTAAAATATACTTTACTGTGTAAAAATTCAAGATAAATAGTAATAACAAATGACAAAAATAAAATGTATTATAGAATGTGCAAATCTAATGTGCTTTTTAAATATTTACAGAAATACAAGTGTCTTTGATTATTCCTGATTTTTCAAGAAAACAGTTCTTGTTCTTAGCTATTAGTATTGGTTATTTTCCAGAAGCAAAAAGCGAATAACATTAGCAGTATTAGTATCTTTATAAACAGCTTTAGTAACTGTTGTCATAAAAGAGTCAAGATCAAGGTATATGCAATATAACAGAAATAACTGAAAAAATTTCACAGGTAAGGAAAAAAAGGATATTAGCATACTAAACGGCAAAGATTTAGAAAAAAATTAAAATATAGAAAATGTCAGAAATAAATGTATAGTATGTACAGAAGGTCAGACTTAATGTTCAAAGACTGAATATATATTTTTTTTGTTTATTTCTGTTCCAACTGGCAGTATCGTAAGGTCAATTAAGATACTGAAAGCAAGTATGAGCCCAACCCTCTTAAGATTACAGAACTCTTTCTATTGACTTCAGTGGGCTTTGAATGATACTGTACAGCTGTGTTATCCAAATCCTCGTTTCTATTTTATTGTATATTATATATGTTATTTCATAAAATGTGTTGAGGGAATTGAAGAAAAAGCAGTGAAATTCAGGAGTTCAATCCAGAGTGTTCAATTAAAACACTTTGGTATTTTAATCACATCTTTACAGTCAGGATAAAACTAATAGATACAAGGTGTTTCCTTGCTAAAGGCTGAGTCATTCACATAGAAAGGGCATTCCCTGCACTCTGCTCTGTAGGAGGTGTGGGAGGGCAGGGGGAAGGAAAAGGAGGGAATGCAGGCACATGCCTCCAATTCCCTCAAAAAAATCTCCAAGTGTCCCTGCAGCCCAGGAGTGAGGAAGCAGTAGGGCAACTGGCTGAGCATCGCTTTCTCCCCTTTTCCTATTGCTGATATTCCACGTGTCGCCTCAGTGGGTGGGTAGCCTGCAAAGCTTCCTCCCTCCCTGGATTGCAGGGACACAGACACTGCCCCTGCCAGGGGAACTGAACTGCTGCCTTCTCAGTGGTGGGTGCCCTGAGAAATCTGGGGGGCACAGGGTCACAAGAACTTTTCATTTGTGTGTGTTTAACACACCCCTCCAAAAGTGTCCAAACAAATTCCTGTTCACATCCCTGCTGCAATGTCTTTAAGTACTAGGTATGACCTTGATAAATAGAAACCCTAGTTTCTGGTATAACTGGCCCTTCAATGAGCATTAACTTTTATCTAGGAAAAAAGACACTACATCAAAATAAAATATATTATCTATGGGGTATTTCTCACATTAATACATTATTTTTTTAATTTTTTTTATTTTTTGCCAACATTTTTAATGTCTCAAAATCCTGTATGGTATATTCCTACTGATTACTCATCCTATAATGTTAAAAGACAAGTAGTGGAAATGGTAAACCTTACTATATAACACTCATGGATTCCGAAATCCCTTTCACCCCCCTTTTTTAAAGCCAAAAAAAAAAAAATAAAAAAAAATAAATAAATTGATGTTCAACACAAACATGCTTAGTGTAAACTCTGGTGGTGCTTGAGAATGCCTATGTACTATCTCTTTACAACTATACCACCTTTTTTGTTCCACAACTCAAAACAGATGTAAGTTTAGTACTAATTTTGCATGTTAGAATATGTCTACACTTAAAATTCTACAGCATAGACATTGCCTACACTGATAGGAGAGATTCTCCCATTGGCATAGATTAAACTATCTGCCCGACAGGGACCTAGCTCTGTCTACTCCAGGGGTTAAGGTCAGTATAGCTGCATCTCTCAGGAATGCTGATTTTTCATACCCTTGAGAGCCAAAACTATACTAAAGTAAACACTTATTGTAGAATAGACCTATTATTAGAACTATATTTTTAAGCAACATTTCCATGGTCGATTCTGCTAAAGGTGACTAAGTCAAACTCTAGTCAGAGCCTCTTCAAAGTCACAAGAATTTATCTCAAGTCCCCTTGCATTCTGTCTCATCACAGAAATCTGTTCTCTGTTTAACTTTAATCACAATGAGAAAGTACCTACTGCCAAAATTAAGCTTAATTTTTACTTACTGATGCTTCAATTATATAAATTTAGTCTACAGTATATTCTGCTTTTTAGAAGTCCGAGATAATTAATATTATTATATCAATAAAAGAGCATCCAGGCTTTAAAAACCAAAATATTTACTTAGAAGTAATTTCTTCTTGTAGGTGCAATTTCAAGTTTTCTCCATGATGTTCTCTCCAAATCAAAACTTACTGATATTCAGAAGCTTTAGAAGTTTTAGAATCAAATTTTAGACTTGTACAAATCATGTGTCCTTACAGCACACATTTAGGTATAATTCAGTATTTAAACTAAGGGGTAGTGGGGTTTCGGGGGTTGTTTTGCTTCAAATATTTTTAGCACTATTGTACTGATTTGAAAAAGCAATAAGAAAAATAATTTATGATAACATAAAGCCAATTTGTTAATCTTATTAACTTGATGGCAATGTTTTTCATGATTTCTTTGATCATTACCAAAAGACCCATTCCAGTTCCAGCAGTAAAAGAACAGATGTACAGAAGGTACAAGATATAAGAGGAATTATATTTCAAGCTAGAAGAGGGGAGAGAAAATAGGCCTTTCTGAGGAGCATAGCAAGAAGGTAGAAAATATCTTTGAGACAGACAATAAAAGAGATTTATTTTATTACGTTCAGCATACCCAGTTCTATTCGCTGAGAAGAGGGGAGCTCCTTTGCTATCATGATGAAATAACTGTGTAACCCTTTGAATGCCAATAGTAAACTGGCACAAAGTGTATAGTGGAGACTGTAGGCATGATTCAGGAAGGACTCCGCAATCACAAAACTGCAACCCTAAAAAAGGATTAGTATACATATTAATGACATACAGTAAAATAGCACTAGCAAAATAACTCATCTATAGATCACCCTCCACTCCAAACTCATGTGAAACAAACTAATCTGTGTGCCTGCAATTTCCACTGGAGTGCAATATCACAAAAAAGATAAATACACTAAATATTTAAAATTTTTCATTCAGGTGAACATAAAACATATATCACAGTGTTTTGGTAAAATTATTCCCTTTGTATCATCTCAATAGGCATAGTACACTGCCTATAATGAAGTTCGGCCTTCATTACCATTTATTCAAAAAGAATTACCCAATAAAAATATTCACATCTGCCCATCAAAAACATTATAAACAAAATAGCAATCAATCATATTCTTACATCTGCTGATAATTGTTTTGTGTAGTTATTGCCGAAGACCACACTTTCAAGAGTAGGAATCACAGTGTCTCTGCTCTGTGCTGGTGTATTTCTGTTTAACCAAGTATTCTTCACTGGACGAGGAAAGCTGCCAGACCCATTTAAAAACAGAGAAAAATGTCTGCTTGAGTATGAATGCAAAGTGAATTGACATATGCAATAAAGAGTGGTATGACAATTATTTATCATCGTAGCAAAAATTCTTAACATAAAACATTTGTGCTCTAAAAGGAAGTAACAGGGAATCAAGGCATCTCAGAGGCTCAGGTAATTAAGTATTGCCACATCCTAGTTCTCAGTAACTTTTTAACGACGACAATTGCAAAGCTTGTTTAAAATATCTAGAAAAACATAAAAAAGGATACACCTTAGTTAATCAGATTTTTAAAAGTATTTTAAATTATTTCTGGATGAACTGATAACATTATTCTCTAACAATGACTGAAACAACAGGTTTTGTGGCCTGCATTGTGCAGGAGACCAGAGTAGATGATCATATCGATCCCTTCTGACCTGAGAGTTTATTTGATGTTACAGTTCAAATAATAAATTCCATTTCCTGTGACATTGTTTTGTGGACTGACATTTACACGTACATTTTGTGCTCTGAAGTTCATGGATGAGCTCAGTGAAAGAGGAGGAGGATGCATGGAGTATTTGAAGACTCAGGAGGAAAGCAAAGAAAGAAACATAACCACAGATTTTTCTTTAAAATAACAAAATCAACAGTATTAGGGTAGTGCTGTTTGTTTTTCCACCTACCTCACTTATTTTGGATGTATTCCGTAAACATAAAAATTAGTGATGCCCCCCTCCACTTATATGAGGAACATAAACTCATAAACTATAGGTCAGAAGGAAGCATTATGATCATATAGTATGACCTCCTGCACAATGCCACAGAAACTTCACCCACCCACTCTTATAATAGACCCCTACCTATGACTGAGTTACTGAAGTCCTCAAATGATTTAAAGATGTCAAGGTACAGAAACTCCACCAGCAAGTGGCCCAGGCCCCATGCTGCAGGGAAAGGTGAAAACCGCCGAGGGCTTCTGCTAATCTGTCCTGGGGGTTGGGGGGGAAATTCAGTCCTGACTCTAAATATGGCCATCAGCTAAACCCTGAGCATATGGGCAAGACTCACTGGCCAGACACCTAGAAAGAATTCTCTGTAGTAACTCAGAACCGCATCCCATCACAGCTTAAGAGGTCTCACGGAAGGTGTCTGAAGACATAGTCTAATAACAACCTTCTACTAATTTAGGAGAGTAGGCAAAGGATGACCAACAAAAAGGCAGGACAGATGTTAATACCATTGTGACAGTGGCAAGAATCAAAGAAAAAGGACAGAGACAAGGTCAAGGACAGCTGCGCTAACAGCAGCTGTTGCCGGCACCCCGTCAGCACCTAATGCTTTTGGCTCCAATACATTTCCAGTAATCCACTGCTAGTAGATGAGCCATTTTCTTGTTCTAGTCTGTGGCATAAATTGTCGCATTGCAAGAGGAAGTATGTATGTCTCTACTCGGGTCAAAGTCTGACAGAATATATCTACTTAAACATGCATAAAAATAAGCTTCAATGATTCTGAGCTAGTCCCAGACTCAGCACCATTGCTGACTTATATTGTAAAACTAATAAAGGACATGATGTTAGTGGCACTGACAGAATGTGGATTCTAAAAAGGAGACGGGTCAAAAAAAGGATGATTTTGTGGTTATAGTGCTGATCTGATATTTGGTCATCTGGGTTCTGTTCTAGCACAGACTTCCCATGAGAGTTCTGATTAGTCACTAAGCCTATGTCTACACTGTGCACCACTGATGCTGGAGAGTAGGGTATTTATAGCTACATAGCAGAGTGAAAAGCAAGCTGCCTCCACATGGTGGCTTGTAGCTACATGAATCAGTGACGGTCTCTGGGAGTGGGGAAGTAGCAGGGAAAGGCTCGGCGCCAGCGAGCTGTCGGAACCTGACCCCACTGCCAGAATCTCTCTCCGTGGCAGGGAAAGACTCCAACGGTGTGGAAGCAGAAAGATACTGCTATTTATAACCTTTAGCATCATTGTAAATAGCAGTGTACACACAAGAGACACTGCCTGATAGCGTAGCGTGCCATGAAGGATACACGTGGTAAGGGTTCGGGTGTCTTTATTCCACTCATATAAGCAGTGCTTCACCATTTACACTGCTACACTACAACCATGCTAGAGGGACATTGGTGAAAGGAGTGTGTAGTAGAGACATATCCTAAATGCAGAGGTCCCCAAAGTGTGGGGCATGCCAGAGGAATGTTCAGTAGGGCGTGGCCAGCCAAAGGCCAGCCCTCATAGGGCCAACGAGAGAGCACCATCCTGCCCCACTTTGCCTGTAGGTCTGCTCTGGACGTGGGCACAGCCTCGGTGCCTGTTCTCGTTTCAGCCCCAGGTTGCGGTAAATAGCCTCGGTGCCAGCCCCTGCCTTAGCCCCCAATCTTGACTCCTGGTCCCCAGTCACAGCCTTGGCTAATGTCTCTTTCCTCAGGTCTGCTCTTTATAAAGGCAGGGAAAACAATACTTTCCTTCTAAACAGACAAGACAAAGAGTGAGAGATTGGCTCTTAAAATATGTATGTACAACATCATGCACAATAAGGTTCTACTCTCATTTGGGACATCTAGGTACTACTGTAACACAAATAAATGTTCAAGTAAAACCGTGCAGTAAGTTCTCTTACTATAATAACGGTAAAAGTTGCTCAGGTAAGTCCTGTTTTGTTGCTGAGTTACATTAGCACAGATGTAGACTACAGACTACTATATTGCTTAATTGTGTGTGTGGGAAGGAGGGGTGGGGGAAAAAGCATAGATGGCTGTTTTGTTAATTTGGCAGTCTTATGTTTTCATCAAATATATATAAATTCTCTCAAAAAAGGTTTGTTTGTAGGTTTTTCCATAGCTGCAGACAACCTAACACAATAACTTTTTATATGTCCATCAGTTACATAACTGAAATTTAAGTTTCCCAAGGGCTTGCATAAGAGAAAAGAACTCTTAAAATAAACACTAATTCAACAGATACAGATAAGACCATCAGTAAGGTATCAGTAAAGCATGCGAATAAGTAGAGGGTCAGTACAAACCCTGTTTGGACAAGAATATACAAGCCCACATGTTCTTTTATTCATTATACCATAGTCTTTTCCTGAAAAAACATAATTACAACATAACACTGCGGGAGCAAAAAGTTGTGGTACTCTCCTAAGCTGTGTCCATAAAGCAAGTTTCTCCACCCAAGACAAAAAGAAATAGACTGTGCTCAGCCTCGTAACTGGATTATTCCTCTTTTCTTGCATGTCTTTTGAGAATCTATGTAATAATTAAAGTGGACGTAGATCGTGTTACCACTATGCTTTAGAGTCAACAATCCATTTAAATAATCAATGGGACTTCATTCCTCAGCTACCTTTTCAGGTTGCTTGTGCACTTCAAAAAGGCACTACTACACTAGTTATACTGTGTTCATATTATACATGTATGAAGGATAGAGATGTAATAAAAAACGAAAGCAGATTTTTGTGTGCAAAGAGTAGCCATTAAGAAAGAGTACTGTGTCAACATGCCACTGAGAGTTGGCTCAATTCAAGTAATGAACAAATAAAATGAATTGGATCATCTCACCCTAACTACAGAGTGTATGAACACTTGCAGGAACTGATATCGCTTGCACTCTAATTCTTTTCTCTTAATGTTGCAGTAATCTGTGTTTTACCAGCTGCACTCAGTTTATTCTTCCCTTTTTTTTTTTTTAAAGGAGAGAACACAAACACCAAAATAGCTTTTAATCTAAAACATCGTAAAGCGCAATACATCATACACAAACTTTACTATAACAAAATTTCAAATAAGTTATAATAAGTAAGAACTCAAGACATGAACTGTATCTTATTAATGGGATAGTACCTTATCAGCGGCTGGTGTAAAGCAACCAAAGACGCGTGGACTGTAACAGATATGACAGAGAGGTGGAAGTAATCGAACATAACATTGACATAGTGATGAAGGCCATGGTGTAAGCTAAAGTGCAACTTTAAAGTTCGGCTACTAATTAGCTGCAGTGTGCTCAGGTCATCTGGCCTTTAAAAAAAAAAAAGTGTAATTATAAGAACAATGTTTTAAGTGATTCAATAATAAATTCCCAAATACATGAAACAGCAAACCATTATTTAAACAACACAAGACTATTCTATTGTGCAGCTGTAAGTGATATTGATCTTCCAAAATTTTATTATATTAAATACAGTATTGCTTTATACCATATCACATGTCAATATAATTACATCTCTAAAAAAGAACAGCAAGACAAACAGGTAACACCAAGGAAACACTCCTAAATCCAGTAATTAAATTCTGCAAGCTATCTCAAGAAACCAGCCATTTTTTTGCCCACACAAATAAACTTCTACTGTACAAACAGTTTATTTAAAATAAATTAAACATTCTAGATTTTAAAAATGGCTCAGTAAAATTTTGTATGTACAATGTTATAGTTTTAATCTCTCCAGTTTAAAAAAAACAGTCAACAGGCATTTTGGTGATTTAATAAAACATATATTAACTTTAAACTTACGAATAATCTGTGTCGGTGAAGTGTAGATCTAAGGAGAGCAGGAAATTCATTTCATTAAGCGATTCGTCAATCTGAAAAGGAGTTATAAAATTATGTTCAGTATTTTGCAAACCATGCCTATGGTTCTAAGGTATCTGAATACTTAAATATACTTGAATGGCAAATTACCTTCCGTTCATCTAAGAGCATTTTAATTTTGAAGATCATAACATCATTCACAGAAACTTCCTCATTTTTGTAAAGAATTTGAAATGTTTTACTACAAATTACATTATCATGGACTGAAGCTGGAAAGGCAAGATCAGCACCTGAAAAATTAAACAGATATAGAAGTTTTAGCAGAATCCAGTGCAAATAATGAAAACATTCTTTTGTTCTACTTTGAAACCTATTATTATTTTATATCCTCCAAATGTGTGCTAGACACCTTACAGCAGCCAATGTTATTGCTAAGAATTTCTATCTAAATTCAGATTAGATGAAATGAAGTGGGCCAATAAAAGGATGGGGAGGGAACACTGGAGAAAGAACAGGGGTTACAGAAACAAGATCACAGATCTACTGAGCAAAGGTGTAACACAATGCCAGTTTTAAAAAAATATTTTATATACATGTATGTACACACACACACACAAATAAATAAAATAAAATAAAATAAAAACATTCAAGTGTATTTATGAACTCACTGCTTGGGGGCACTAGTTTAAAAGTGATTCTTCAAGAGGGATTTAAAATGAGAAGATGGAGTTAAATGTTTGTTTAAAGCTGTTTTACATTACATCCCCTCTGTTCCCATATGAGTGTCAGACTTTTTGTTTTTAATTGGAGATCACAGACAACTGTACAATTAAATACTTCATTCATATACCAAAATGTATTACTGATCAAAAATGTGATGGACCGACTAAATTATTTTACCTAATTAATAAACTAAATAAAGTAGTGAAATGAAATGATGAAAAACACACAGATTTCCTGAATCTTTAAAAGCAATAATACTTTTAATCTCCAAATTACATAACAAACATTAGCTAATCAGTCTTCTCAATATCCTGCTAAAGAGTTATGAACTACTCACATTTTAGAGCTGGCTAAACTGAGAGGGGTTAATTGACTTGACGAAAGCCACTGAGTGAATCAGTGGATGATCCAGAATGAGAACATAGGTGTTCTTGGTTTCCAATCCAGAATACATTACTCTGACTACATTACATTGCCTCCAAATAAGTCATCCAATCCTTATATTTGTTTATTTCAGCACATTTGCTTTAAGCACATGACATATTGAATAAAAAAGCAAACAAAAGTGGGAAGAAAGGTTAGAGAAGAGGAAGACTGACTAGCAAGGAAAGATTTAAAAAGTTGGGTGAGTAATGACAAGACTACAAATATCTGAATTCTCCTTTGCTGCAGCTGAAGCATTTAAATTTCTCGCTACTCTTACTGCCAATAAAAGTGGCAGGATATGTGAAATGCTCCAGGCACAGCAAAGCTTCCACCCCTCATTCCCACCAGCCAGCAATCTTAATTCCTGGTTATTTTCAATTTTATTTTGAAGGCATAATCATTATGTATGAATCTATTTTTTAAAAATAAATGCTGTATTTAGTTCCTGAATCCTTTTTGCAGGAATGAGAGATATACAGATATTACGAACATTACAGCCGGTATATATCTGCTTTTTCAAGAACATTTTCATCAGATGTTCTGTGCACCTGTTCCAGTTTGAATTCATCTTTCTTAAACATGGGGGATCAGAACTGCATGCAATATTCCAGATAAGGTCTCACCAGCCCCTTGCATAATGGCACTAACACTTCCCTATCTCTACTCGATATACCTCTTCTGATGCATCCTAGGACCGCATTAGCTTTTTACAAGGCCACATTGCACTGGCGACTCATAGTCATCCTGTGATCAACTAGTATCCCAGGTCCTCCTCCTCTATCCCTTCCAACTGATGTGTCCACTAACTTATATGAAAAATTCTTATTTGTCCCTAAATACATGACCTCGCACTTACTACTTCCCATTATTAAATTTCATCCTATTCCTAATGCTCCAGTTTACAAAGTCATCCAGATCTTTCTATATGATAGCCCGATCCTTCTCTATATTGGTAATACCTCCCAACTTGGTGTCAACCGCAAACTTAATTAGCACATTCCCACTTTTTGTGCCAAGGTCAGTAATGAAAAGGTTAAATAAGTTCGGTCTCAAGACTGATCCCTGAAGAACTCCACTAGTAACCTCCCTCCAGCTTGACAGTTCTCCTTTCAGTATGACCCCCTGTAACCTCCCCTTATCCAGTTCCTTATCCACCTTACTATTTTCATATTACTCCCCATCTTTTGTAACTTATCTAATAATTCCCTATGTGGAACTGTATCAAATGCCTTGCTGAAATCTAAGTAAATTAGGTCAGCGCATTTCCTTTATCCAAAAAATCTGTTATCTTCTCAAAAAAGGAGATCAGGTTGGTATGGCACAATCTCCCTTTTGTAAAGCCATTTTATTTCAGCTACCCTAAACTTTGATATCCTTAAGTACTTTCTCTTTCAAAATCTTTTCCAAGACCTTGCTTACTATCGAGGTCAAACTGACAGGCCTGTATTTACTCAGATCACTTTTATTCCCATTCTTGATAGGAACTGTATTAGCAATTCTCCAGCCATACGGTACTACAAGTTTATAGATTCATTAAAAAGCCTTACTAATGGGCTGGCAATTTCATGTACCAGTTCCTTTAATATTCATGACTTTGGTATATAAAGTGGGAGTCTGCTAATAAAATTTGATAATATCCAGTACCCTCATCTTTGGAGCGGAGATCTGAAATTTGTTCCTGTTTAGTTGGGGGAAGAGAAGTTATTTTGTGTGGTGAGTGTATGTCAATTATGTGCCTTTTGTCATTCCTCTGAAATTCCACTCATATTTGGCCAAGTTATAAGCTTGTGAAAAACTGCAGTTTGTACATGCTCAGTATAGAGTAGCTATATCTTCAAAACGTATTTCCCTAGAGAGTCAATCAGCCAAGTGCTGAATAGGACCTTCTCTGAAACTAGAGCTATAGGCAGCAGGCTGGGCTGAAACAGAGCACCAGAACTGAAAGCAGGAAATTTGTCACTCTATGCAAGGGGTGCACAACCTTTTTTGGCCAAGGGCCAAATTGCATTTTATAAGGCCACTCGAGGGCCACAAATGCAATGTGCGGGGGTGGGAGGGTATGTCATGTGATCGCCCCGCTCACTCTGCTCCCAGAGGGCCGCACAGAACATGCTCACGGGCTGCATGCGGAGGTTGTCCACCTCTGCTCTGTGCTCTCAGTGACGCCCTTGCTTACAACAAAGCAAAGATGGAGGAGGACTGCTGCCTGATTCAACTGACAAGAACTGGACGGGGGAGGGGGAGGAAGGCGTTAGATTGGGTCAGGGAGCCTCAGCTGTGGGGTGGGGGTGGGTCATAAGGAGACTGGGACTAAAAGCTCTTGGGAAAGGAGAGGGAAACTGGCACTGGGAGTTAGGTTGTAAGAAAACGGGGCCTGGCTGGGCAAAGAGCTTGAGACTGGGAGCAGGATTGTAGGGGAGGAAGGCTGGGACATGTTGGGCAAGGAAACTGGGGAACAAAGACTGCACACAGAACTGGAGCAGGTAGAGACAGACTGACCTGAAAAGGAGACTGGGTGTGAGGAGGAAGACCTTCGGAAGTAGTTAGCTATTTAGATAATATGTTAAAAGCGATGTCAGTAGGGCTACCTTGGTTCCCCATTCCCGGTTCAGAGCTATGTCGTATCCTTGACTTTCAAGATATACTCCAGGGGCAATAAATCCCTTTTCATCAAAACAAAAATTCTTATTTTTGATTCTCTTGCTTTTTTAAGCATTTTGGGTCATCCACCTTTTCTTTTCCAAGGATGCAATATATATCTAATTCAGGATCACTTCCAGTCTCCTCCAAAAACTATTTAGATTAATTTTAGAGTTATCCCACAACACATAACTTTTTGTCATATCAGTAACAGCACATGACCATTGTTTACCAAACTAAATACTGATATCTTTATTAAAGATGATAGGAAAAGGCCATTCTAAAGAGCATTAAGATCCTGGATTAAAGTTATATGCATGCAAGAAGTGTTAATATTCTTTGATTTATGTGTGTAGCATCTATTTCTCATTCTTCCCTACATACCAGCATGCTGATAATATATTGCAGAATATTTCCATTTATTTCTTCAGGAGAAGGGGATAAATATTTTATGGGATCGTAGTATATATCTGTATCTATATCTATATACATACATACATACAGCATTACATAAAGGCCATGTCAATTATTCAAACAATGAAATAAAATTCTAAGCCGGTAAGTATGTCAGAATATTTTCCCAGTCAAGTGTTCCCACTTACATTTATGTAGTTACTTTTAATAAGGTCATGGTGATGGAGGTCTTTCCGTCAGTGCACTTTAAATGTGCTTACTTTACAAGCAAAAAGATGTCTTTCTACCTGACAACCCTGAAAACTCAACATGCAATCTGAAAGCCAAGCTCTTATTTGCTTCTCCTGTATCATTTCCAGTAATAGAGTACACAGTCAGCTTTAGAGAACAGCTCTGTAAAGATGAACAAGGCAGATAATTCACATGGGTCAGCAAAAAAACCCAGCCTTTTTACTCTCAGTTATCGTTACTAAAAATTTAGAAATGTGGAATATGAAGCATTTTTGATGTTTAGTTTAAAATAATTTAAAGTCAGTCAGATTCTGCACTGAAAAATTCTGGTGGTGTCCTTTGGAACTCTTAATTAATGTAGTTAAACTTGACTACATTCACTGTAAAAATTCCTGTACTTACCTGTCACCCGTAACAAGCTAGCTTCTAATCTGTGTGGAACTCTTGGAGGAATTTTCATAGATGCACGAATCTGGTAAAAACTATAGAAAGAGACAAAAAATCATTTGCAAACCATGCAATAAACAAAGAGTCCTGTGGCACTTTTAAAGACTAACAGATTTATTTATCACATGAGCTTTCGTATAGACACTAGAAGTCTAATATGGAATAAATATTTTCCTTTCATGACTAAGTTTCACGCTTTCAAAAATGGAGAGCGAGAGAATGAATTCTAAAGCTTAATATATGAGGTTGCAATTGTAATTTTCTTTTGCTATCCACATAATTACCTATCATTAACTAGAAGAATAGAAAGAAAATACAAATATACTCTGTAGCCTAATTATACAATTCATTTCCATCTTTATTTCATCTTCTGCATCTTTCTGCCCTATTTTACTTATATCCCCACCCTCCTGCAGTTCCTGATTTGGTTTTTGGTCCATAAAAATTTCAAGAAACATATCTTCAATATTGCTTTTAATCTACTGAACTCCTGCTGACCTCATCCCCATGACATAAGAGTTTAAAAGCATATACCACATGATCTCTGTTGCTTTCTGTCTACTCCCAATTTTCATCATCATGAAAAGGCTAGACAGAAGGGTAGGTTTAACATTTAGATCTACTCTATAGAAGGGTATAATCTCTCTAGGACAAGGACTGTATCTATCTCTATCTTTGATTAGCTCCTATCATCATTTAGGAATTGCCAAACAGCATTCAGCCAGTGCTCTGCTTAGTCTAGTATCCCATCTCTAGTACCAGGTGCTTCTCAGGAAGGTGCAAGAAGCTCCACAGGGGACAATTAAGGAATAACATGCCCATAGCAGATGCTTCTTCATATAATCTCAGAGTTACAAAGGCTGATCCTTTCTAATTAAAAAAAAAAAAAACACCAAAAAACCCCCAAACCCTCACCTAATTCTCATTAAATGTTAATGGTGGATTTCCGCTTACCCATATAAATGTATAATTCATTTTTTTAATCCCATTCAGCACTCACTAATAATTCTGTGGGAATGAATTCCATAAGTTAATCATTCATTATGTAAAGAATTTTTTTAAAATCATTTTTAAAGTAGCTTCCTTTCAATTTCATACAGTCCCCACATTTTCATATTATAATAAAGGATAGCTAGGTGTGAATGATATACGTTTGTATAACATTCATTATTTTATATATCTGTCAGACCCTCATTTCTTCTTTAAATGAAGCTGTCACAATTATGTCAATATCCCATGACTCTTTTTATTCACCCATCCCGCCTCTATTTCTACTACTTCTCTTTTAAAATACTGCAATCAAAACTGAAAAAAACCAGAGCTCAAGTTACAGTCAGAGTCTTTGGGTGCTAACATAATGTAACATAAGAAAGAACTAGGTAACTAAAATCAATTCTAATTATGAACCCTTACACAAAACAAAGTCAAAAGAAAACTTCAGTTTGGCCCAAAATTGTGCAACAAATAGCGAGTTGTTGGAAGACACTGTTGATAATTAAATTCTGATGTGCTCAATCTCATAAAATAGATAAAAGGCCATCAAGACCCTGAAGAATTTACACATTCTAGAATATCACCATTTTAAAATGTGATAAAAAAGCATATATATTACATTTTACAAAAAATAACTTCCAAAATAAAATGCTAAAAGAAATGACATCACCTGTCAAGCGTAAGTTAAGAATGATAATTTTCCATTCAATACATGCAAAATATTTAAATTAGATATTCAACATCTCATTCTGCTACTGTAAAGAATTGAAGAGATTATTTAAAAGAGATTCCTTCGCAACAGAAATCCAGTAACATGTATTCTAATATAAGAACTTGCTTCTCATCTTTGGATCAGCTGTGATTTTGCGTCATCTCACAGGTAATAATAACTTCAGTAAAACCAAGATGAGGCTGCATGCTACAGGAAACCCTATGCTGGCTTCATCATAGTGCAATATCTTAAACATACAATATAGTCAAATGAGTGTAATAATTTCTGGATCAAAATATAATGTTTTTCTAATAGCCACCTAGATTTCGCCCAGTTATTCTGAATATGACTTTGGAATTTGCTCCACCCGTTGGTCCAAAATAACTAGAACTCTGCAGGGCATGTCACAAAGATCATCCTTACCCCAAACAATTAAAACTGAGGGGAGGGGGAGATTAAAAATTGTTGAAGCCGATACTGATACAAATTTTCAAGTTGCCGCTCACATCTTTAGTAGATCACAGAGGATTGTACGGCTGCACTGAAGGTATTATTT
Organism: Pelusios castaneus; assembly: GCA_007922175.1. Taxonomy (NCBI): domain Eukaryota; kingdom Metazoa; phylum Chordata; order Testudines; family Pelomedusidae; genus Pelusios; species Pelusios castaneus. Next base: position 2,662,521 of record ML685883.1, read on the forward strand.
ATGATATATTTATCAATTATGTCAAAGGCACCTAAAATATATGGACAGGTGCCCTTTTTAGAATTTGTATAGGTCTATTATTTATTCATTTATTTAATTTTAAAGCAGCTGTTCTCAAACTGTGGTTCAATACTTTAAAATTTGCTGATGGTCCATCACAAATTTTTCAGTTGAGCACTGCACTTCTGTTTAAGAAATTCAAGTTCTGGAAGTAGTTTTTACCCATGAAAACTTGGGCACTCTATAGATTACTGGTTCCCAATCTTTTAGGCTTGAGGGACACAGATATCACTTTAACAACCCTGAAGGGCCACCAGTCTCTGCCAACAGTGGCCCCCTAGCCCCCACCCTGCAGCCAGACAGAAGGAGATCAGTGAAGAGGCTGCCTCCTTGCTAATTTCCCATCTCCCTGGCTGCAGTGGGGAAATCGCACATGTTCTGTAGCACTTTGTGCTCCACCTAGGTCCCTAGGCAATGGCATCCTTCTGCAGACAGGGAAATGCAAGATCAGTGTTCCCCTCTCTCTGGCTCCAGCAGGGACACCAGTACCCATGGACCTAGGCAGAGTGCTTTGCTGTACTCCCCTGCTACAGAGGAACGCTGTTTTCTTTCCCCTTTGGCTCCAGTAAGGAGCCTGCACTGGTCTTTTAGACCCATGGAGACATATTCCACCTGGGTCCTTAGGCAGCAGCTCTCTTCTGCAGCCAGTAGGAGCAGATCTGCAGACCACTGTCAAAGCCCCCGTGGGTCACTTTTGGCCTTGAGCCACAGGTTGGGAACCACTGCTATAGATTAAATATTTATAGTTTGGAAAGATGTCGGCCACCTTGCTCAGAATTCATCCCATTTGGACCTTTCACTGCAAAATTAATTCCCAATCACACACTGAGAATCATGTTCAGATGTGCAGTTTTCTATGAAGGTTTGGGACCATAGGCCACAGTTCAGCTCATGCTTAACTTTAAGAACTTTGATGAATAGGGAAGGTTTGCCGAATGTGAACCTTAATTTGCCTCTTCGGATAGAGGCAAGCTAAAATAAAAAAGATAATACAGAAAAGAAAATAGAATTTGGAAAAAGTACCTTTTATAAAGGGAAGACATTTCTGAAACCTTAAAAAATTATTTAATGCAAAAAAAGTTAATTTTCCTTAATGATCCTATGTAACAACAATGTTTAGAATACAAAGTCTAAGCTTATTTTACGATGAATGTATGCACAGATTATGAGGGATGAGGTATATTCAGAAATATAAACCTATAAAATGACGTATTTATTTTTATGTTCGAATATTAGTAATGGTTCTGATGCCCACATTTAAGGTTTAAATCGTGAAATGAAAACATATTTCATTATCTTTCCTTTTCCTCTTACTACTCACCTCCAATTCAGGAAAACTCCATACACTGTGTAGTTCAATTTGGGTTTGCTGAAGAGAGGAGGAGGTTGTTTATTTGTTTTAGAGACAGGTGGCTTTTATGATACTCAATGCAGATTTATACTTTAAGCTGTTCTTAATACAGAAAAATGTACCTTCTAATCCTAGTATCAAAATCCTGCAAGGGTTCAGCTCAGGGCAAAATATGTAAACATTAAATTAAAATCTTGTGCCCTGATTTTTGAAGTAAGTAATTACCTAACTACAGCGAGGGATGCACACACACAAGCACACACTAATTATCTAAACTGTACCAGTACACTACCTTAGTGATTTGCAAATACTGGGCAGTATTGTGAATATTAAGGATCTAGCTGCAAAGAGCTACAACGTGACTAGTTATTCCATTCACTGAGATACATGCATGTCCTATAAACTCTAAAAGGAATGTTAAATTATTTGCTAAACCCTTGTCTTTCACACCCACTCTCTTTGCTCCATCCAAACTTCATTCCTGACCATACCTCTTTTGCTCACCTCTCTCTCTCTCCTGACTTACACCTTCCTTCTGTATGCTTGGCTCAGCTTCTCAGCTAATTTTTGCCAAGCTCCTTCTATGTCTATTTTCAAAAGAATTTCTAACATCACCTCATTTTATGCTGCATTTCAATTATGATTTATTTAAGTGCTCTATTGCATCTGGTTGTGCCCCCCCTCTAGCTTACAATAGTGTGAGGCAAGGACAATAAACAATATCATGAGGTAAAAACTTGTCTGGCACAGTTCACCAGCTATATTAGGTACTCTTACACTGCTTTATAAATTAAATACAAATGCGCGCATGAATTTACCTCCTATCCACCACAAGATGTAAAAACATCTTAAACAGCAAAAAAAATCAATAAAGTGACAAAACGTTACAGGTTACCTTTACGGCCTAAAAATAGCACAGATAATTAAAGATGAATCTAATAAGATGTGTATTTTATGAAGAAGACACGTTCCTGAGTGTAGCTCCAGCAACCTATTATGTCAGAACTTGTGTCTTTTGCTCGTTTACAATTTTTCCTGACTGTATTAAATGCTGTGGAAGATGGTCACATATTTAAGGTTTACATGCAAATCAGAAATAATTTTCGATAATAAGATATGATATAATCAAGGGAAAGCTACTTTTTTTTTTTTTTTTTTTTAAAAGACAGGAAAGATCAATGCAGCTTAGAACAGTTACTCTACCTTATGGTAACTGTGGCCGAGATGATGTCAATGTGTATCCACTTCATGTGCACGAAATCAGATTTTTTTTGTTTGTTTGAAACAGCTGTGGCTCTCATGCACCCCATGCTTGGGGATATATGGCAGGCCAGCCATGACCCTCATTGAGTTCCTTCACAATTCAAAGCCCATGGTAGCTGAGGACTCTGAAAAGAGGGGACAAAGGGTGGGTTGTGGGATTCACACTGACAACATCCTGAAAAATGAGAGTTACTGTGAGGCAAGTCACCATTCTTTCTCGGATTCCTAGGTTATAAGGCCAAAAGGGACTTGTGTTCATCTGGTCTATCTTATGCATAACACAAGTCCTAGGATTTCCTTGAATTATTTCCTGCTTATAAGTCCAATTGCTTTGGTTTAACTGGAGCATATATTTTAGAAAAGCATCCAATCTGGATTAAAACAATTAGTGATGGAGAGTCCACTACAACCTTTGTTAACCTGTTCCAATGATCAGTTACCCTCACTTACAAAAATCTGCACTTTATTTCCAGTCTGAATTTGTCTAGCTTCAATTTCCAGTTACTGGGTCATGTTAATTATTTTCTCTGCTACTCGGAAGAGCCCATTACCATATAAGTAATTATGGCCTACATTCTTTGTTCCTAGATGTATGACATTACATTGGGCCATACTGACATTCACAGTTCGCTTGCTCCTAGCATACGAAGCAATCTGGATTACCAGTGATCTGTCCTTGCCATATTTTACCACTCCTCCAACCTGTGTGTCATCTGTAAACACTGTCCGTAATGATTCTACATTTTCTCCTGGCAACCAAAAAAAATGTTAAATAGCATAGGGCCAAGGATTGATTTCTGGGATCTCCCAGAAAAAGAGTTGCTTGATGATGATTTCCCCTTTATGACTACCTTTTATGACATATCAGTCAATTTTTAATCCATGTGCTATGTTGAATTTATTAAACAAAATGAATGAGGTAAGATCTTATGTTTGACCAATTTCTTCTGGTGAAAGAGACAAGCTTTCAAGCCACACAGAACTTTTCTTCAGATCTTACTTCTAAATCAAGATGTTGTGTATAAACAAGTCAAATGCCTTGCAGAAGCCTATTATATCAACACTAGGGTTATGGTTTTATTGAGTGCTAATAGAATGTCATCATAAGACCAATCTTTGAGGAGCCAGTCATTTAGATAAGGAAATACCACCAGTACCAACTGCTTTAGATAGCTTGTGACTACTGATAATTCTTTTGTAAACTAACTGGAGACAGGTCATGGAGTACTTATACCTGCCAATCCTTGGGGTGCTCTGACCTCATGGTTGAGCCCGACAGGCTGTCCCAGACCTTGGGGTTGTGTAGTATAGCAACCAGAGTCAGTGCATCAGCCACTGCCTTCAGGGCAGCATGGTCTAATGGCCAGAGTCAATGGGGCAGCCACTGCCTTTGGGCCTGTGAGACCTAATGGCAGGTTCAGGGCGGTGCAGCCTATCGGCCAGAGTCAATATGGCTGCCATCCTGAGGAAGGTGATGGCCAGGTTAGGGAGACCTGGATCTCCCCTGCTCCACCAGGTGCTGATTCAGGACCTTGTCACTGACCAGTGGTGCCACTGAGTCAGTGGGGATTCTGCCACAACATGTTGACTATTCCCGTGGGCTCTATTAGCCCATTGAAACAAAGATTTGTGTGTCATCAAGGTCTCTGGGTTTCTCTGTGAGTGCAGTTCCCGGGGGCTCTGACTCTGCTTGGGTGACTGTGTGTGTCAGGGTTCCTGCCTGGTTCTTGGAATCGCTGGTATCCCTGGTCTAGGGCTGCAGTGACAGCTGCTGGGCAGGAGTCTGCACCATACATCCTTCCACCTCAGCATCCAATCTAGAGTGAGAGCGTAAGGCTGCTCCCTTTCATACTGAAGCAGCAGTTGGAGAATGCCTAGCTTGCAATGCGGGGTAAGTATACCCTGTCACACACTCTCCCACTTAAGAAGGACTCTAGTCAGTGGCTGTCTTCCCCACCTACAGGGAAGAAAATGTCCACACTGCCATGTGCCCTAAGGATCGATGAAGTATGTGGAAATAATATGGCTGGAGGGAGAGATAGCAGTGCATGATCCTGGGGTGGGTATCTTTAATACTGTTCAATTACCTGAGTGGTGAATGATCAATAATCAGTTATCCCAAGCAGACAATAGTATAAGGCATCGATGGCCCACTTTACACCAAATGCCTCTTTCACAATGGTTGAACAGTGTGTTTCCCTGGAAAACAATTTGCGGCTCAGATGAAAGATGGGATTTCTTCCCCGTCAACCTTCTGGCACAAGATGGCCTCAAACCCCACTTCCAAGACATCAGTTTGAAGTCATTTATGGAATCCAGGTGCTTAAGGACTGGCTCCTAGTTCAGTGATTTCTTAAGGACCTGGAAGGCTGCTTGATATTCTTCAGACCACCACACCCATCGTGGCTGGGAGTTTAGTCAGGTCCGAAAGGGGGCTGAAAGTGTCATGAACCAGAAATAGTCTCAGAAATTGCCGCAACCTGGGTTTCGTTTCGTTTCTCTTTCTTTCTTTCTCTCTTTCTTTCTTCATCAGTGTCACTGTCTCTGACAGGGCTTGTACCTTACTAATCAGAGATTGCAATTTCTCCCCTCCCACTACTTACCACAGGTGGATCATTTCCCCTTGTCCGAGGTGGCATTTTGTGGGATTGGCTGTGAGGCAGTGTCCAAGGGCCCTGAGTACATTAGAGAGGTATTGAAGGTGGTCCTCCCAACTAGTGCTAAAAATCACATCATCACATATAGGCCACCACATGCTGGTCGTGGGGATGAAGTACTCTGTTCATCAACTGCTGGAAAGTGGTGGCCATCCCAGGCAGTTCAAATGGCATGCTCACAAACTGAGACAGGCCATATAGTGTAAAGAAGGCTGTTTTCATCAGGGAGTTGGATGTCAGGGGAATTTGCCAATACCCTCTCTTTAGAACCAGGGTCAATAGGAATTTGGCTCCATCTAGATGCTCTAGAAGTTCTTTGACCCGTGTCATCGCATATGCATTGAACCAGGAGATATTAACCTTTCAGAAGTCAATGCAGAATCTTATGGCCCTATTCAATTTTGGGCCCAGAATGATTGGGCTTTGCCACTCACTTCACAGTTCCTCTAAAACTCCCATTTCAAGCATCATCTACAACTCCTGATGGATGGTGGCCCACTTTTGGTGCAGGAACCATGATAATCCCACTCCTTCTGCCCTGGGGTCGTAGTGATAGGGTGGTTTATGATAGCTGTCCACCCTGAGCGTGCTGACAACATGTCTGGGAAATCATTCATGAGCCATTGCAGTTATTTGTGCTGTGAGGGGCTGAGGCCCTCTCCCACTACAACAAGCTCCAATTCTAAGGATTCCCCTGCCAACAGTCCCAACTCTGGTTCCAGGGCACAAGGCCTGATAAGCAGGGCCTCCTAGGTCTTGAATAAGTTCATATGGTATGCGTGGACCTTATTTTGCCATCCTAGTAACTCGACCCCATAGTCCACCAGACATACGTGGCATGCCATCTTGAAGGGACCTTGCTACTTGGCTAAAAGTTTGGCTTCCATGGAAGGCAACAACAGTAGAAACTAATTCCCTAGCTGAAAGCGGCCTATGTTGGTTTGCTGTACTGATAAATGGGTGAAGATGGGTCACCCTGCCAAAGATCTCCAGCCCCTTGGGGCTTTGAACAGGGACAAGCCGCTACTCACTTATCATGTGTTTTAGGGTACATATACCTTGCCACTCCTTGTGACAGGGTGGGAGTGCTCTGACCCCGTGAATGAGCTTGTCAGGTTGTCCCTAGCCTTTGGTGTTGTGTGGCTTACCAGCCAGAATCTACCTTCAGGATAGCGTGGCTTAATTGCCAAAAGTTAATAGAGCCTTTGGGACTGAGCAGCCTAATGGCCAGAGTCAATAGAGCAGCCACTGCCTTTGGGGCAGCATGACCTAATGGCCCAAGTCAGTAGAGCAGACCCTGGCTTTGGGGCAGTGCGACCTAATGGAAGAGCCAATCGAATAGCCCTTGTCTGCAGAGCTGTTCAGCCTACTGTCCAGAATCAACACAGCTACCACCCAGGCAAAGGTAATGGCCAGGGTAAAGTCTCAGACCCTCCCTGTTCTACTGGATCGCAAACCAAGGCCCTGTTAGTGACCAAAGAGTGCCACTGCATCAGCAGGGATCCTGCCACAACATTCTGACTTCTCCCACGGCCTCTGCTAGCCCTGCTTCCTGGGTCATTGCCTACTCTGCCTCTTGAAGCATCCAGGTTTTGTTGGGGTCTTGGATTTTTCATTGAGGGTGGTTCCCTGCAGTTCTGACTCCACTCAAGTGGTTTTGGGTGCCAGGGTTCCTGCCTGTTTCTTGGTACCTACATCATCCCCAGTCTGGGGCTGCAGTAGTAGAGGCTGGGCAGGAGCCTCCACCTCATGTCTTGCCTCCTCAGCATCCAGCCTAGTGTGAGCTGGGCTGTTCTGTTTACCGAGAAGCAGCCGTTGGAGCATGCCCAGCCTAGCTGGAGAGGCTGGACTTCCTCTACCTGTAGTGTGTAGTTATCCCCTTTCTGACCAGTGCAGGGTAAATAGACACTGTCACAGGGCAGTTGAAAGGCACAAATGGATACCCAGCACGGAAAGAGATCCTGGCAAATAACAAATTGCAAAAGCACCCGTGGGCTGGATACACTGCTATAGGAGGTCAAGGACTGTAAATCAGTCACCTGGATCAAACATATCATCCTGAACATTTGTGTCAGGATGAAAGTGATCAACATTCTGAGATTCAAGATAGGTCTTCATCTCTCTTTCTTCTTGGGAACTACAAAGTATCTGGAATAATGGCACTGAAATGGGTTCTATCACTCCTGGGTGTAGCTAATGTTCCACTTCCAATTTGAAAAGCCCCTGAAAGGGACAGGAAGAATGCAGATAAAATGGATTACATAGCAAGATGTTATGACTTCCATCTCACAGATACAATTCTTTCCCATGAATCTTTATAGTGGGAAATACTGCCCCCAAAACTCTGGGTTAAAATGAGACTAAGATTACAGGCATGGTGTTGGAGCCCATTGGCAAAAATTTTACTAGGATATGACAAGAGGTGCATATGTACTTTGGAGGACCATGTTTTCTTCATTTCAGCACCAAGTTCTACAGATTTTTGTCAATAGCAGTGCACAGAGATGAATTGTCATATAAATTGTTCGCAGTCTGTTGGCACACATGACAATGGTTTTGGGAGCTAGAGCTTCTTCACCAGATGCACTACAGCAGCATAGCTGCATCACTGCAGTTATGCATGAAGCAGTTCTACTGATGATCAGCCCAGAGTTGAGAACCATATTTAATTTGGCTCATATGGATGTATTATGAAAAAATAAACACTGACTCTCCTGTGCTTTGCCAAGAATCTTTCCAGCAGAGATTCTGGTGGAAAGGAATACAAGGGCATCCTTTCTGTGCATGAAGAAAGAATCCCCTCCCATCTCTTCATGGTAGTGTAAGGAGGAAAGCTGTACTTTCTCATAGAGTAAAGGAAAAAAAGAGGTATACAAATAAGAAATATAAAATAATAGGGAAGAGACTGTAATGCTGAGAGAGACAACAAAAGCTTCACCTAACAAATCTAAATAATTGTTTTCAACTTACTAAAACTGACAGAAGAAAGAAATTAACAGTAAACTAAATTTATTTAAAACCCTGAAAAATACCCTAGGGATAAGAAAGAAATCCACCCAGAAAGTTAATGGCTATGACTACTGAAAGGAGCATCCCAAGAAAGTTCGTGTTATCAGTGGCAAAAAGGAACCATGAAGTTACGAGTTGGCTAGTACCACTAATACAGCAAGGTTGAAATTAAAGTTGAATAGATAGAAGATAAGAATCCACATCTCATACCTCCCAGGTGACTGCCTTAATCATCAGGGTATAAGCTGTTCTCCCTCTCTGGCTCAATGAATCTTTAAGTATTTCTATAAAATGGAACAGCTTAACAGGAGAAATTAAGAGTAACCAACTCCAGAATAATAAGATAACCTGATGATTCGGGCACTGATTTGGAGTGGGTAAAGATCTGAGTTGCTCCAGAGTGAGGATCAAACCTGGGCCTCTCACATCCCAGGAAAGAGCCCCAATTACTGGTCTAAATGTTATGAATGTTGTGATGAAGTAGGATGGACAGTCACAAGATATGTCTACACTGCAATGAACTACCCCCAGCATGAAGTGTCGAAGCCCAAGTCAGCTGAACCAGATCATGCCACAGACATACCCAAAGACTGAATATTGGCCTCAGCAAAAACTAATTGGGTCAAATTTGAGAAACATATTTATATGGGCTACAACTGACATTTTTGATACGCAAACTATCTGAAAAATTTGTCCAACTCTATTTGAAGTGTTCTATCTGTTAATATGTGCAGCCCTCCAAATCTTTTAGCTCTGGGACTCCTAGACAGTGTCTACACAGAATAAGAAATCCTGAAAAGAGAGTCCTCTTTAAATAATAAACTGTTTTTCATTTGAATAATAAAAAAAAAAAAACTCCCCCCACCCTTCTACTACTTTTAAGTTTTTGTAAGTTTTTACAATAACTAAATTTAAAATGTTCATGATCTGAGACAGCTTGACTTTTTTGTATCCTGTTAATTTTTGAAAGTGTGTTTAAAATAGACAATAATACCCTGAGTAAAATTCAGCAACAAGTGGTATGGTGAGGAAAAAAACAAAAAACCAAAAACCATTTACAGACAAGCAGAACAAGAGTTCCTTCATTCATTATGAATATCAGCCCACATGAGGGCTTGTAATGTTTAAATCAGCTCAGATAAATCATGGCCCCACATTAATGTTTCTCAGCTCTTAGCACAACCACAGGTCAGTTACTGGGATAAGCCTATCTACTTATTGGTGGACAACAGACTGCTGCACATTTCAGAGATATACCTACATTTGGCAGCCCTGCTTAAAAATGCCAGGATGAGATGGGACACACTAAATCTTCTTTATGTAACAGAATATATTATAAAGCTTACCCAAGATGAAACCCAGAGAGTCCATCCTGCTGGATAAAGAAGCATAGGACATGACATAGCTGCTGGACATAATCATTGGCTATAGCTACACTCTGAGTGAATGCATATGCAATTGAGGTGGATCAAGATATAAAGCACAGAATAAAAATGGAGCCATCTTCACCTGGTTAAAAAGCTAAGCTGTCATATGACCCTAATGACAACGGTACTCATACAACACCTGAATGAAGGAATATGCTCCTGGAGACGAAGTCACATGACAATAGGATAGACAAGGCAAGGCAAGAAAAACAGGAAAAAGACAATTAGACATAACCCTATCACCTCGAACATCTGGCTTGTCTGTCATTTGTCTATTATTTGTCTGCCTCATCTATTTAGACTGTAAGTTTTTCAAGGCAGGGACAGTGTTTTTGTGTATATACACCATCCAGCATATTTTGAATGCTACCACAAATACAAATAATCATCGTTACAGCCCCACATGCTGAAATATGGTTTACATCCATACCTAACAATGTTACAATACAAACCATGTTAATTCTACAGACTAAATAGGAAAGGGGGATTTTGATCCACCCTAGACACAATAGGGAAATTTATGCAGGCCTTGTGTGTGAAAATTTCCTTTCTAGGAGGAATGAGGTCCACAGATCGTAACATTATTCTTCTGTTCTATGCAACTTCGGAAGCAGACCAGACCTGCCAAAAAGTGGCAGGGGAGATATGTCTCCACCTCTGAGAAATCAGCAGATGAGACACCTTCACAGCCTAGGTCAGGGGTCTGCAACATGAGGCTCCGGAGCTGCATGTGGCTCTTTGGCTGCTCCCCTTGAGACTCTGGCCCACACCCCTGGGGGACCCTGTGGAGGGCCCACTTCTTGTTCCGGGCTCCCCTGCCACCAGGGGACCCTGTGGCAGGTGCCTTGGCTCAGCACGCAGCTCCCCCCACAAGAAGGCTATATCCATTGCGGCTCTCAAAACACTTGGTTTTGGAATTTTTTTAAATCGCTCTTCTTATCTTTTGGGTAGCTGACCCCGGCCTAAGTAATCTCTTCTAACCACTCTATGCTATTAAGCAATATTAAGCATAAAGACTAAATACAAACTTCCACTGAACAAAGAATTCAACGAATGACCAATGTTGGCATTTTCCTTCAATTAACAGTTCATTCCGGATGGGTTGGATGTCTGGTCCTCATTACTCTAAAAAGAAAGGAACTTTCCAGACAAGGAATGGGTAATGTCTCCTAATCTTATACAACCTCTTTATATAATGATGTTCACAGATCCTGACACTCCCTCAAGGTGGGTGGAGGTGGGGTGTCTACATTTATGTAAAAGGCTATAGCCTATTTCATAATAGTTACTGGACTGCCACAAGAATAAAGTACCTCTCTACTGAAGGTGACACCAGATGATGACTGAATATCCACGGTAGAATCTGAAGAACATATGAACAGTTAAGCACATTGCTGCTTTGTATATTTTCCTCACATGAAGTATGTGATCTTTCTGCCCAGGACGTTGCCAAAGCTCTGGAGAAATGACCTCTCATACTGGAATATGGTATTACTTTTTTTGGCTTGTGTGCCTTTGAGATACAACCTCTCTGCTCTTTGGAAATGACAGATTCTGAGGTTTTCTCTCTCTTCCACACCAGATGATGAAGCACAAAGAAAACACACACCTTTCTAAACCAACTTACTACCCTCTATCTAATCTAGAGTTGAGGGAGTCTGGGAGAGACAGGGGAACAGAATTAAATCTTTAATCCAGAATTAAAACTTTAATCCAGAATGAGTGTACACACATGGGGGATTAATGCAGTTTATCTAATTGACAATCTAAATTGTCAATTTTAGTTAATTCAGATTAATTTTTCTGAAGCCCCTGTGTAGACAGCCCCTTTCTTTGTTAGCAAATATACAAAGGAACGTTATATCATAATAGTAGGCAATCAGATAGATAGTTAAAGTACAACCTCAAACATACAAACACCAGAGTTATGAACTTGTCCGGTCAACGGAACATCCTGTAGAACTGGAAGTAAGTGATCAGGCAGCAACGGAGGAGGGAGGGGAGAGCCAATACTATACTTTGCCTGTATTGCATCCTAAAGGTCAACACACGTGGCTGTTTCCTCTCCCCAGCTCCATTTACTGCCATGTAAGAGGCAGCCACTTAAAGGTAGAAGGTGAAGACGCTGAAGTTCACAGGCACTGCTGTGAGGCCCTGCTGCCAGTCCAAGGCAATCTGATGGGATCCTGCAGAGCAGAAACATTCCCCCCCCCAACTCCCTTCAGGAGACAAGTTTACAAGCTCAAGCCCAGAAAGACATTGCTGCTGAGAACTGCTGCTCCTGCAGCCAAAGCCCGGCCTGGGAGCAGGAGTCAGAGTTGTAGCTGCGGCCTGCATGCTGCGCTCCGGAGTTTTAAAGGGCCACAGCCTGTGCACCTGCCCAAGCACTGCCTGTGGCTGCACCCTGGGTCCTGCTAGTACCTCTGGGAGTGCAAGGAGCAGAGGAGGAAGCTCAGCGGGCAGTACATTGAATAGGAGCCCTGGGGAGAGGGGGCTGAAGGCTGGGACTTGTCGTGACAAGGGTGCAGGACAGACCTCCCAGTTCAGCCCAAAGACAAGAAAGGGCAGGGATCTGCTTGCTAACCAGACAGTACTGCTAGGTGCCACCTTTGCAGATCTCTCCCAGGCTCAACTGGAAGATGCTGACTGACAGGTACCATACTTAATGTTTTGTTCAGAGTTATGAACATTTCAGAATTATGAACAACTGCCATTCTCGAGGGATTCGTATCTTCGATGTTCTACTAAGGTTCGAAAATAATCACAAGAACTATACTGGATTAAACTTTCTTCTTAGGGAAAGAACGGAGAGGTGACTCACCACATGCAATAAACTGGAGTTCTTTAAAGATGTGTCCCCTTGGAGGGTTCTCCAATTCAGATGCAACTGTGCTCTGCACCTTTAATCAGTGATTTTTTTCATAGCAGTGCCCATTTGGCTCATGCACGTAACTCACACATGACACGTGGGCAGCAATTACTGCCAAAATCTTAGAGCATATCCTTGGTGCTGAAGATAGTCCAAAAGGAAGCACTCTGTATTAGTTGTGTTTATTGTTGCTTTGGAAACAAAGAAACCTCCTGTGAGGGGGCGAATAGCTAAATGAAAATACGTGTCTTGTAGGTCGAGAGTTGTGAACCAATCTCCTAACTGTAACAATGGAATTATTGCTGCCAGGGTCATCATCCTGAATGTTTGCTGTTTTATGCTGATGTAATGATTTAGCAAACTGAGGTCTAAAACTGGTATCTACTCCCTATGCTTTTGGGGTATCAGGAAGTGTTTTGAGTACAATTCCCTTCTTTCTTTGTTGCACTCGTTCTATTGCTCATAAACTTAACAGTGATGAGAGTTCTTGTTCTAGTAACTGACCATAAGAGTCACTGAAGTGGGACAGACATAAGTAGAAGAGGCTTGAAATGGTCATAATGTAACCAGAGGTTATGGTGTCCAAATCCCATTTGACCAATGTTATGTGCTCCCATGCTGCCTGAAAATGGGAGAAGGAACATCCAAAAGGAGGAAGGAGGGTAAAATGTTGCAAAGTTCCAGCGACTAGATGCTTGGAGACACTCAACAAAGCCATCAAAACTCTTGCCTGAAGGACATGTTTGTCAGGGGGGATGCTTTCTGCCCTGGATCTGAAGCTGGACATAAGGCTTGCTCCATCATTAGATATTTAAATTTGATCTCCCTATTTTTTTCAGAATCTACCCTTGAAGGATGTACAGATCTTGCACTTACTAGGAATATGGGTATCACACAAACAGCAGAGGCACCGGAAATATCTGTCACTGATTATAACAGCCTCATGGCAGGAGAGGCACCTTTTGAATACTGAGGAACCCAGCATTCCTGAAGAAAAACAAGTGATCTGATCCTAAGAAAGAGAAGTTCTAAACAGTTATCTAAGAATAAAAGGATTTGGGGAGGGAGAGGGGGGGACCTGAGGATGGATACCAAAGGAAACACTAAAAGGTAAGCAGCAAACTATCTAAATGCTAAAAATGGAGAACAGGCACATGTTGCATACTCCATCTCAGGCCAAAGGCAGTTGAGAAGGAAATGAGGACGGTTCACCCATGCAGCTCCAGATAGTCTTGGAGTGGGGTGCCAGGATGTGAGAGTCAGATGCCTGGACCAAAAGGGGACCTCTAACAAAAATCAGTGATCAAAGGCACAGAGTAAATGCACACCTGAAGTGGAGCACCCACGGG
>ML685883.1:2676515-2690273 GCA_007922175.1 Pelusios castaneus
CCTTTTAACAAAGCAGCACTCATGAAGCTTAAACACATACTACAATTAGGGGGAGCTGGACTGGAACTCTTAGTCACTGTCTAGTTGGCCCTGCCCTCTTCTCCATACAGGCTGGACAGGAAGCAGTGATCTGGGCCAGAGCTGTGCTCAGAGTGAACTGGGCCTTACTCACACCTCAAGTCTGGTTGGCTTGAACCAGCTAGCACCACAGTATGAGAAACCTCCCCACTATCCCCCACCCCACTCTTCCTGGGATATGACTAACCCCCAAGGAGCAGCTGCCTTAGGAGACAGGTAGAAGCAGGATACCTGCTTCTACCTTCCCAGTGCAGTTCAGGAGCTGGGAAGGGAGAGGACATGGTGGTTATGCATATCCCAGGAAATTCAAACATTTACTCATGGCACTGTTGTGTTTTATTTTTTTCTTTAAATAAATCTAAGGCTTTTCTCAGGGCCTGATGCTTAAGGGATGGAATGAAAGAACCCATGCAGGTGCTATTGAGAGAAATGGATGAGCAGGCTAAAGAGACATCTCAGTGTTAAGGCACAATACAATTAGATGAAAGACTAAATAAAATAGGAGAGCTAGTGGAGGGGCTCACATAGGATATGATACTGTAACGATAAGCTAGGAAGATGATTTTGGCAACAATATTTTAAAGTCTTGAGAAGACAGGGCTGCATTAGTTGAAACCAGTGAGATAACAGTAGCTAAAACGGGAGAAGACAAAGGCCTGGACAAGACCGTAAACCACATTCAGAATCTGTAGCTTTTTCACTGCTCTCCAATCAGATTATAAATATTTGATAATAGCTGAAGTTCTATGCCTAATTTTTTTTAACTTGTCATGTAAACTCCTAGAAAAAAGCTGCCCTTCCCAGCTATCTTTCGAATGAGCAGGAAACACTTAATTTTCAAGTCACTGTACAGAACTAATGATAAAGTGTGAATTATCACTATGGCAAAGATAGGCATATCTGTAGTCCTTGGTTTATAATGCCAGTATATTCACATACCTTAAAAGAATAAATATACTGACAGAACTTAAATATTACAATTTAGAAGTAACAGCTATGCTCTACAATACAATTTTCTTTTCAATTTCAAAGAATACAGTACCTACCCTCTTTGAAACAAATCCACATTGTAGAATTTGTGGAGCTCCACGGAGAATTCTACCATAGCTTGTACTTCACTCATTTTTATGTAGATGCATAAGCCTAAATTGTTATCAGCACCTTAGTTACTGGAAACAAACAGAAACAATTTTTTTTTTTTTTTTTTTTTTTTTTTTTAAAGTCAAAGGCAAAAAGACTTTTTTTTTTTTCAGGACGAGTATGTTGTATGGGCTGGGCATAAGCTTCCACTCTGCCTCTTTGCAATTTGACTCTGGGTATATTGGGGTAAACAGATGGTACATGCCAGCAGTTCCTCCCACCACTCCTTGATTCAGTTCCACCTTTCACTCCAAAACATACCTGGCTAGAGTAGCTGAGCCAGCATGCAAGATGGGGGTTAGCAACTTAAATACAGATGTTGACTAGTAGCAAATGACTAAGCCCGAAGCAATGTGAGGAAGAAGTCTTGGCTTCTCTAAGCACAATGCTTTCCCTGCACTGCTCTTTGGTCAGCACACCATCATACCATCCCCTACAAAGGGCTTGTGGCAAAATCACTATCTAGCCCTTTTAAAAATGATTTTATACTTATTATAAAGGATACTTTACATACTTTTTCAGCCACAAAAATAAAATGAAGAACACTGATAGGACCCCATTTATTCCTAACCAAACAGAACACTATTTTGACATCCCTTTGTTTAATCCACTTTCTAAAATGGTTATCAGTTTAAAAATTGACTGAATCATTATGTTCCACTTCAGTTTAAATCATGTCAGTGCAAGCAAGAACAGTGTCTTGAACTTCAACATTCTTCCTCCTGTACAGTTTAAAAAGATACAAATCAGTTATACATTGTGTAAATAGAGTTTCTCCTTCAACAATGTATGTTTGTTTGTTATGTATGACAGCACCAAAAAAGCTGAAGTAGAAAGAAAACAGAACCTTATAGGTTTTTGTTTCCTTGTGGCCAAAATTTGATACCACTGAAATCAAAGGCTAAATTTCCACTGACTTCAACAGCAGCAAAAATTTACCCCTTAATTATTTTCATAATACTTGCTGAATTTTGTTAATCAGATGAGGCTAGTCCATATTGTGTCTTAAGACAAGTGATTAACATCCAGAGAGAGGTTTTTCTTTAACTCAGAACACATCTCCTGGCTGCCTAAGAAACCGTGGACTGCTTTGTGGAAAACTGGCTAGGCATGATGAGTAACAGGGATCAAGAGACAAGAGACAGGATGGGTGAGGCAATATATCTTACGGTATCTCTGGTGAGACAGACAAGCTTTCAAGCCTCATAGCTCTTCTTCAGACCTATATGTCTCCAAAACTTTTCTCTCCTACCAACAAGAAGCCAGTTCAATAAAAGATTATGACTTCACTCAGCAGGTGTCTCTAATACAGTGCCAAAGGGGTAGCCATATTAGTTGTTTTTCTAATATAGTGGTTTTCAAACATTTTTTCTTCGGACTCACTTGAAGAAAATCATTTTTGCCTGCGACCCAACAATTACATGTTTGAGCAATGCATTCCAGTCTTTCAGTGGCAGAAGTAGGGGGCACCACGACCCAGTAGCACTGCTCTAATACAACAGGAACAACACAGTCACAGCTACACGACATACAATAGGAGTCAGTGCAGTTACGTAAAAGTCATACATGCGTTATAGCAAACCTTATAACAAAAGTGAAGCATATCCTAATGCAAAGACCAGGACTAATGCAATGTTTTAGTTGTCCTTGGTAAATAGTACAAAGTACTGAATCTAGTTCTTTTAACATAGGTAAAATCTGAAGGACATTTTGAAATCCAAGCACTAAGAATGGAAATCCTTACAGTAGACCACAAATAGTAACTAAGATGTCAACTATAATCATTCTATTCTATACTAAGGGTCAGATTTCTGCTTTTATTTACAGCTTTAATTCTCACAAGTTATAGTAGGTGTTGCATGGATGTTGGGTAACAAATGAGGGCCAATAAATTATTAGCAGAAGAAAAATATTTGTTCTTACCTCTAATGGTAAACGATCCATTTTAATACATGAAATAATCAGTCCTCCAATTCCACATTACTGCTGCCAAAAACATATTGTTTGCACTAAAAAAAAAAAAAAAAGAGAGAGAGAGAAGAAATATTAAAATAAGCATATACAGCTCATCATCCAATATTTTTCCTGATTTTTCCTCATGTGCTTGTTAATCTATTACTTTCAAAATGTTAGTTAAGAATAATTCTAGTTCCACCATATGTGAACAATCCAGGCTTTGAAATGAATGAAAGTATTGTTAAAGACTTTGATTTACCCAAACTGCTTTCAATTACAGGCAGACCAAGAACAGGATTCATACATATTCAACACACTGAATTCCCTTTTATTAAGGATGGTTCAAACAGAGAGCAGTTTTCCCTTCTGCATCTCAGAATTACAGAGAAACAGTTCTCAAGCTTACTTCTGTAGTGTTGCACAGGTATGAAATTTAAGCTGTTGTTGTCTTAGCTTGGGGGTGGGGGGTGGAATCAACAAATAAAAGTACAGTATAAAAAAGTGTACATGCAATCTCAAGATGGGCATTTTTCTTAGCAAATCAATCTTTAAATCCTAAAAAATTCCTTAGATGAAATCCTGCTCTAATTAAAGTCAATGGCAAAACTCACACTGTCATCAACAAGGCCAGGATTTGCCTTCCTTCTATTTACAGAGTGTGTAATACATACTTCCCAACATTCATTTTTAAAAAGGGTTTAAGAGCGATAGTAGAACAACTGAACTTGGAAAAAACTCAAATTGAATAGCTGACATTGTTAGTCCTAAAAATCAAAGACAGACAGTATAATTTACATTTTAAAGAAGCAGTTGACCTTCACAGCCATTAAAACACAGTGAAAAAAAATTGAACAGCAAAAATATATAAAAATGAAAGGAGGAAAGAAAACAGCAAATTGCATGAGTTTGTAACTTTAGGGTGCTACTCCTATGTCTTATCACTTCTTCAATGAGTAATGTGAAGAACAGTCCTCTAACTTTTTGTGGAGGCCCTATGTGGTTCTGTCCTTGGTCTCCCTTTCTTTTTCCTCTACATCTTGTCTCAGGGTAATCTCGTCTGCAAATACAGTTCAGTTACTATCTATATGCTGACAATTCAGAGATATACCTCATTACTCCAGAGCTGCCCGCATGTGCAGTAAGTAAAATCGTAGCCTGTCTGTCTGACATGCCTCATTGACATCTAGCCATCAACTACTCCTCAGGGAATTCTGGAACACTCCAACACCACTGGAGGCAGTATGCACACCCAACTTCCTCCTCCCCATGTGGCAGTTATTTATGTTTCTCCTGGTTGTTCCCAGAGCCCAAACCAACATGATCACTCAGGACCACTGCTGGGGAGGGGCACATGGCCCCTCTCGTGGCTTCCCTTTGCTTCCTAATTAAAATCTATTATTCTGTGGAGAACCAAAAAAAATCTGCAGGGAACATGAATTCTGCATGTACCAGTTGTGTAGAATTCCCCCAGGAATAAACCACCCAAACTCAATATAACTAAAACAGAGCTACATAGCTGTAGCGCTGCAAAAGGGACTCTTATTACAGAAACAGAAAAGATTTTACCATTACTATTGTAAATTCACCCCCTCGAGAAGCAGTAACTAGGACAATGGAAAAATTCTTCAATCGAGCTAGCAGTCTCTACATCCCAGTAGTCTCTAAAAGGTCAGCTTAGCTACATCTCTCAAAAATTCACCTCAAGCAACATCACAAGGTTGACCTAAGTTTCAGGTGTAGGCCAGACTTGAGATACTGCCTTTCCTATCCATCCACACAACTAAAACTCATGCACAGAACTCAACATCTCACATTTTATTATAGCATTTGTTAAAGCTAGAGAAAAGGATGGCAAATTCAAAAACGTGGTGCAGGGCAACTCTTCATAATGGATCATTTTTCTTTGCATCACTCTGCTGGCTCCCCCTTCTCTATGATGTCAAATACAAGCTACTAATCTTCTCTTTCAAGGCTCTTCACAGTCAAATCCCACCCTACCTATCATCTCTCATTTACTAGCAACATGTCGACTCCTACCTCAGATGAGCCCAGGATGCCAGACTGTAGCCCACTTGCTAAATTTTCAAACAAACCCGTTTGGGGTTTTTCTCCATGCTGACCCTCGTACATGGAAGGAGCTCTCTATAAACATCTGCAAAATTTTCCAATTATCCCTTCTTTTCCTGTGATAACTACACAAAACTTGACAAGGGTTAAGCCACTGATGAACTGATACCACTACCTATCATGCTGTTAAACACTGATTGTTTCCTTCAATTCCATCATCTCTTGACTTATACTTAGATTGCTCTTTGGAGCGAGAATAGTCTTTGTTCAGTGTTTATACAGCACCTAACACAACAGGATCCTGGTCCATGCTGAGTAGGGATCCTAGGCTCTAAGATTACACAGTAAGAAGTAATAATAATAATAATAATGATGTACTCAAACAACAAAAAAAGGCCAACAGAATTTTGGTCTGCAAAAGCATCAAGTCACAGAGCAAGGTGACAATAGCGCCTCTCTATACGATTCTCAAGCAAACATTTCTGTGATATTTTTGTTTAGTTCTGGCCACCACATTACCAAAACAGATATCAACAATGTGAATGGTTCTCTGAAAAAAGAAACAAAATTGATCATGGGGTCGAAGAAACTGATTTACATGTGGATTCATCAACCCAATGCAGTAACATTACAGCCCCAAAGATTCAAGAAAAATATAGAAATGTATATGGATGAAAACATCTAGTGATATTAACTATGATTTTAAATAATATATAGGTATAATCCCTCATGCTTTGTGGCACAAATCAACCATTACCCAATTAAATTAAGGGAAGTTGCTTTATATGAGTAGATTACTCTATAACAATCTATTATGGGTCCGGTGCATGTCTCTAAAATGGCTAATGCAGGGTACCAGAAGATTCTGGACTGGATAGACCACTGCCTGATGAGGTATGGAAATTCCTTTTTTCCTATTATTTCAACTTAAATTAAATACTAGTACCTAATCCTTTATGCAGCATGATTATTTGTCTATATACCCCCTACTTTGGGGCTTGTAGTTTAATCTCACAGAGCAAAACAACCATTAATATGTTCCAGTTAACTTTTATCCTCAGTAAGACTGGTCTTCTGCTCTGTATCTACTGGATAATAGCATTTCCATGTTCACTTATAAAGAGAGTTATTTTTCATATAAGAAAAACAGATATTTCAATCAGCAAATGAATATTAAATTTGCTTTCTAAAACCAAACACACATATTTGCAAATCAAGGTTCATAATTAAAATAAGTAGAAATGGGCTTACTGCTGATTGAAACTATTTGATCGACATGGCAACATCAAGCCAACCCAGCAAGACACTGAGCTCCCATGGAAATCAGCTGAAATTAAAGTTCTCAGCATTTTGCATGCTCAGGCCAGCCTCTCCCATGCTTAGGAGTAGTGGGGGGAAAAAACTGCTTACGGTCACTTTCCTTTTTCTCAAAGAAGAATAAAATTGGTCAATGTACTTGGGCAATGAATTCTTGTTCACTTTAAATTTATTTATAGCAGTTATGAAAATGAATATAATGGTCTGGAGACAGGAAAGAGTTGAACTGCCTACAATACACATCTAGAAAGAAGACTTGATAAAGCAGACTTTTTTGTAACCTTTGTTTGGAACTTTAATAAATAAACTGTATGTACTATCTTTTCCTTGTAAAATGTCATTATCAAAGCAGTAAATTATTCCAAGGGTTAGTTGTCCTCATTATTAAAAGTTATAGACTGGAAATAAGGCGTAATTTGTATAGCTTCAATTCTAGCCCATGGATTGTGTTATGCCTTTCTTATTTAGATTGAAGAGACCATTATTAACTACCGTATATGCTCGCCTATTAGCCTATCCACATACAAGTCGATCCTCGTTTTTAAACCCTAAAAACCAGAAAAAATGCACCACCCGCCCATAAGCTGAGGTTCAGACAGTCATACCAAGCTATGCTGGAACTCAAGCTGCAAAAGGTTGTATCGTGCTGTCCAGAAGTAATAAATAGGCTCTGTTGGTGGCAGCGTGTAGAGCTGCCGCAGAAGACTTGGGTGGAACGCTTGTTCCACCCTGTCCTGCTGTGGCCAGGATGTGGAGTTTCAAATCTCCTGCCCTGAGCACAATCTGTTTCAGACAGAGCATGCTCAGGGTGGGAGCGGCCGGCTGGCCACAGAGCGGCTCCCAGTCTGGCCACCCCTGCACCTCTGGGCCTCCAGCCACGTAAGGGGGGCCAGAGGAGTGGGGAAGGAGCCGCGGGGGGGTGGGGATCAAGGAGCAGGGAAAGGGCGGGGGGGAGGGCAAGAGGAGCGGGCAAAGGCTACGGCGGGGGGGGGAACTGGGGACTGAGAGGAGTGGGGAAAGGCCGCTTCATTCTAAAATATGCCTGTGATCCGCGGATAAGCCGAACCTAGCTTTTCATATTTTGGAGTATAAAAATCTCAGTTTATACACGAGCATATATGGTATTTGTTCCCACATAGCTTTTCATAGACAATAATCAAGTCACAACTTATCTCTCTTTGTTAAACTAAAGATTTAGCGATTGAGCTTCCTGCGTCTTTCATATATGGCATGTTTTCTAATTCTATAATCATTCTCATAGCTCTTCCATAAACCCTCTCAAATTTATCAACATATTTCTTGAATTGTGGACACCGGAACTAGTTTTAGTATTCCAGCAGCAGCTGCATGAGTGCCAAATACAGGGGTAAAATAACTTCTCTAGTCCTACTCAGGATTCCTGCTATATATCCAAGGATCACATTATCTCTTTTGGCCACAATGTCACATTGGGAATCCACAACCCCCACATCTGTTTCACTCACTGCTCCCCAAGATAAAGTCCCACATCCTGTCAGCACGGCCTACATTCTTTGCTTCTAGATATACACACTTACATTTATCCATATTTAATCACATATTTCCTTGACCCCAGTTTAACAAGTGATGCAGATTGCTCTGTATTACTGACCTGTTCTCTTCACAATTTACCACTCACCTAATTTTTTATGTCACCTACAAACTTTATCAACAATGATTTTATATTTTCATTCAGGATATTGATAAAAATGTTAAACAATATAAGGCCAAAAATTAACTATTGTGGAACCCTAATAGAAAAACACGCACTTGATGATTCTCCATTTACAATTACATTTAGAGATCTATCATGTAGCCAGCTTTTAATCCATTTAATGAGTGTCATGTAGATTTTATGTCGTTCTAGTTTTTTTTTTAATCAAAATGTTGTTCGATACCAAATTAAATGTCTTATGGAAAGCAAAGTATATGAAATCATTTGGTAAGTCTGAACATGTCCCACCTCTCAAATCCTCCCCCCCCCCATTACGAGTTACCACTTGTTTATTATCTTAATAGCCTACAAAAAAGGTTCTTCATGTTGAAAAGCACCGTATATTATTAATATCACATATATATAATTAATATCATATATATAAATACATAAATTCCAAGCTAGCACATCCAATTATTAAAATATTTTTTAAAAAAGAATATAAGAAATTGATTTTCAAAACTGCAAGGTTTCAAAAGTGAGGCAATAGTTTTATAGAGCCTAAAAAAACTCTCATCATTTAAATCTTCCAACTTTGCTGGTTGTTGTTAACCTTACTCTGAGACTTTTATGACAAGTTTGTGACCGTTTTGGATATTAGAGGAGACAGATATATAGCCAGCATTCACTCATTACAGTCACAGCTAACTATAAATTTAACAAGCATTTTAGTTTTTAAAGATTATGGGGGCAGGGGAGTATAATATTTTTTTACTTAGTACAAGACAAAAATCTCATTTCATTTTCAGAATCTAAGGCAAATTTGTTCGGCTAGACAATTAAAAGACCTAAACACTCAGCCATGCCATCTTTTTACTATTTAATTGATGAAGAAAGAATAGAAGCATTAGAAGACACTGAAAAAGGACCCCCTCTCCCACCATGACATGTGCATTATATATATAAACTATGGACCTATTCTGTCAACATTTTTGATATAAGATTATCTTTAAAATAAGGCAAAGTAGGTCAAAGTTTAAAAACCATCTCTGATGATATCTCAGGCTAAAAACAAAAATTACAAAGCTTAGCAAAATTCAGACTTGCTAATGGAAAACTACACTTTTTGTGCTATACACAGTCAAGAAGTATGCATATCGTAACAGTGAAGCAGCTAACTGACATTAACAGAAAATAATTTGACCTGAAAAACTGAGATTGGAATAGGTGCTTGATAAGATTCTACTATTTAACCAGTCCTACCAATATCCTTAGAATGTACCTCAGTTTTACATTTGCACAGGGGGCATAGTGTGAAAGTATAAAACAAAGGCTTGTTTAAACTCTTGATACTAATTTCGTAAATCAGATTACTGCACACACAAAAAACCCAGAGCCTTTGCAATCTTCCCCAACCTGAGCAAACACACTGGAAAAAAAAATTGGTTTTATTAACTGAAATACAGAACACACGTTATGTGATTCACTTTGTAAGAACCATTATTTCTCAGACATAAAAAGGCATAGGCAGGGGTGTCAAACTCATTTGCTATGGCGAGCCAGATTTGACTTAAATGTACTTCAGGTGAGCTGTACATACCATAAATAGAAATATTACAGCACTCTCCTGGCATTGCAGAGTGCTGCGTATACGAAACTGTGATCAGCGATACCACTCTCTCTCTGTTAGGGAGAGAGTGTGGTCCCATGGAGCACAGTCTTGCATGTCCAGAGCTCCAAGATGCCACAAGATCTGACTCTCTCGTGGCATTGCAGAGCGCTGGGTATGAGACACCACATACTCTCACTCTCTCTCTCTGTGTTAGGGAGAGTGTGTAGTTCTGCGGCGCACAGTCCCAGGCTAGTTAGAAGAGGTTCGCGGGCTGCATCTGGCCCGCAGGCCTCATGTTTGACCCCTGCCACTGTCCAAAATGAAGCTCTTATAATTCTAGAAGTACACCACAAGAGAAAAACTATTGTGGCAAGGTACCCCCACGGGGGGTGGGGTGGGCATGGTTTGCCTCGCTGCAGGTGGCTCCCTGGCGACAGAGGCCTGCGCCACGCCCAGCCCAGTCCTGCCTCCTCCCTTGTTTTCCTCCTCAGGGAGGAAACTCTACTCCCCCCTCTCTCAGGGGAGCCCCCCAGAGCTCCTGGCAGCTTCCCCCCAGGCTATTCTACTCTCCTCTCCTGTTCTGGTTTTGTTTTTACCTTCCTCTCCTCTCCAGATTCCCACACCCCTAGCAGGGCCAGCCCCTTTTTATATGCCTGGAGACCCCTTAATTGGGCCCAGGTGCTCCTAACTGCCCTGCAGTGACTTCTACTCTCTCTACAGGGAACAGGGCTTTTAACAGCCTTGGGCTTACATATCTTCCCTGGCATATCCTCCAGTAGCCATCTGGCCTGCCTTTATCACACTATGTTTCCAACTAATTAGTTAACCACTCTCTTTAGTATCTGCCAAGATACTAATACGCTTCTACCAATTTAGACACAGTCCTAAAATCAGATCTGTGGGATGGATGCTCATGCTTGTGTAGAACACCATTATCACTGGGGCTTCATGCACATGCAAAGGACCACATACGGAGATGTGAGAAGTAGATCAGAGCCTTATTTACTTTTTCACCACCTAATCTAGATGTGCTAAAAACACGTCCCGTTGTTCCTT
Source organism: Pelusios castaneus (assembly GCA_007922175.1). Lineage (NCBI taxonomy): Eukaryota > Metazoa > Chordata > Testudines > Pelomedusidae > Pelusios > Pelusios castaneus. Next base: position 2,687,414 of record ML685883.1, read on the forward strand.
TTTTCTTCTAGCATTTAAAGCCAAACACCTCAATGTCTGTAAAAAGGGGTTAAAGTTCCTTCTGTCAAAATGGTGAAAAATTGCAGAAGACAGAACAACTGAACTCGGAATTTTGTCAATTTTAAAAGGCTTATAATCACATATAAATAACTTAGAAACAATCTCAGGCCTACATTTCATTAGCCACATATCAGCTTTTTTATCCTGTTATGGACTCAGCTTATGACTTTTATTTGGCATCACTATGGTATTTCCACAGCATCTTAATTTTTTTTTAAAATGTGTTCCATTTTTATTAATTTGATCAAATCAGATTTCTGCTGAGATTATAATAATTTCTCATCTGTCCAATTACTTGGAAACCTCTGCTTGTTTTTTTAAGTTTAGAGCCTCACACCCCTTTTGGGTACAATATGCACTATGTTTGGATAAAAGTCCTAATTTTCTCCATGCTAATTTCAAAATGTTCACAGAAGTTAAATATATATAGAGAGATGAAAGCTGTACAGGAGTCTCCAGGAATTAAAGATTATATTAAGTGAGGAAACCAAAACCGGCAATCCTAGAGATACACTCTACTTGCGAATTCCTCCAAAGTGTCATTTAGACCGTCTTTTTTAGACTGGCAACCGTAAAGGTGTCTGTAATCAGAGAAGACTTTTTTTCACATTTCAAAACTAGCTTTAAACAGTTAGATATTACTTCTTGTTCAGAAATGTGTAAATAATATGCTTTAACAGATATACATAAGTATAGGATAACACCTGACACTTTCTCATCCTGTTTATTTTATTTTCATGACTGAACAAGTGGCAAAAAGCCATACTTTTCTCTGCATTCCCAGATGGCATCTCTAGCAACTTGGACGATTTTCTTTTCAACTGCAAAACCAGTATCATTTTTTCTCTGAATGGATGCTTATAGCCATTTATCAAAACAAGCTAACCATCTTACATTAATGTTAATTCCTTTAATTTTTCTCTATTTTTCATTCATAATTTCACCCATTCCCCTCCTGACCATACGACAGCTGATCCTATTCACTAGTCACTTTCCCCTCTATCAAATTACCATTGACTCCATACATTCTTCTCCTGTAAGCTTCTACAATATTCAGTAACGTCTATTGTTTCCCCAACAGGAACAAGAAGAATCTTTGTGTATTCAGCTGTTATTTTAACTGTTTTGTAATGTTTCCATTCATAGACTAAAATTGAAGCCTAATGCTTGAAGCATCAAATATAAGGAGTTTTAAAATGTGATATATGTTTTTTCTTCTCCACATTCCCCCAAAATAGATCCTAGTTTTAAAAGTTGCAAAGTAGGGGAAACAATCCCTTAACTTTAACTATATACAGCTACCTGGGAAACAAGGACATCTTTTAGGGATGGCAGTGTGGTCTAGCAGAGCTAGCATAGGATTAGGAGTGAGAAAAATCTCAAATTCTAAATCAAGCTCTGCCACTGACTCTAGGTAGCTTTTTCCTATAAAATGTGGCTATATACATTACAGATCTTGTGCACTTTTCAAGTTCAGACATGGACTTTAGAAAGATTTCAAAACATGGATAACTTGACTAAAACTAAATGTGCCAGATACTATCAAGATTCTTTTAGGCAAGCCACAGTAGATTAAAATGACCATATTCACAGGTACCTTGACCACTGAACAAGGGTAACACTAAAAGAGAAATATTAGAATATGATCAATTTTGGTAGAGACCAATGCTGGTTATGTGGCATTTTAGCAGAGAAATGTAAACTAATTAGCTTTGGCAGGATCCAATTTTATTTTTATAGTTTTGATGGATAATATCAATGTTTACTGAAGCATTTGTTTCTACTTTTATTTTCACAGTTGCAGGAAACTATGATAGTGGACACTGAAATTTAAAAAGTTAAAGACTTAAAACTACTGAAACACAAATTGCGAAGTATATGAAGTAAATAGCCTTAAATCACACTCTAATAAAAGTTCTCAAGCAGCATATTTCTTACTTTCCCTATCTGAATATTTTGATTATCATCAATGGAATTTTTTTGTCAGTTTGTGTGTTTATGGTGTGTAGGGTAAGTATGAAATTAAACTCAGAGCCATGCATGGTGACAATTTCCAGAGAGGTAGCCGTGTTAGTCTGTGTACAGCAAAAATCAGAGTCCTGTGACACCTTAAAGACTAACAAATTTCTTCAGATACAAGCTTTTGTGGGCTTCAACCCACTTCGTCAGATGCACTAGTAACACAAGTAGTATTACTTGTAGTAATGTCTGCTTCCAAAGAATCTAATAAAATAAAGAATTGTAGTAATGACCACACTGTTGCCAAACAATATGGGTCTTAGCCAGTTTGTAACTGTCTAGATCAAATGCTTATACAGTAGAACCTTAGGCTATGTACACACGAGAACACTTGTCCCGCAATAAGTTATTGCGGGACAAGGAAAGCACTATAAATATAGCGCTTTCTCGTGTATACACATGCTGTTTCTTTCGCAAAGGAGCATTCACTGTGTGAATGCTCCTTTGCGAAAGAAGAGCAGTGCATGGTGGGCACCTGTCCCACCATGCACTGCCCACAGCCAGCCCCTTAGCCCAGCTGCAGGGCTTCTGGTGGCAGGGGGGGCTGCGTTGCCAGCCCCCGCTGTCATCCAAACCCCTGGACTGTGCTGGGGGGCTGGCTCCGATTCGACAGCCGGAACCAGAGCCGGCCCCCCAGCACAGTCCAGGGGTTCGGGTGGCGGCAGAAGCTCCGCCGGAGCTTCTGCTACCACCAGATCCCCCAGCTGGTTCGGCTGTCAGCAGGAGCTGCGGGGCTTAAGCGCCGCCGCTCCTGCTGACAACCGGAGCCCGGGAGCTGAGC